>JANAVB010013820.1:5000-28444 GCA_029216955.1 Iris pallida
TTTATGCAATAGATCTCGTAGACATTGTTTACTTTTATGCAGTAGATCTCGTAGACCTCGTTTACTTTTATGCAGTAGATCTCGTAGACCTCGTTTACTTTTCTGCAAGTAGATCTCGTAGACAGTGTTTACTTTTCTGCAAGTAGATCTCGTAGACCGTGCTATGTAGTATCCCAGACTGATCACATATCAAAGGTACTTCCAGTAGTTGGGGAAAGTATTTGGTGTCTATTTATTTACTATTGGTTTTTCGTATTTCCTGTTTATTTTTAAAACTCATGATTGATGTCTAACCTTTGTTTTATAGTCATTTTCTTTATTTGAAATTGCATTCAGTAAATTGTGCTCGTTCCATTCCTGACTGGAAACCAACATTTTTAGGTTAGCCGCGGATTCACTTAGCTTGGGGAGTGACGGGAATATTGCAGACAAAGGCCTAGAAACTAGATAGATAGTTGAGTTGTAGTCATTCATTTATTTGTACAAGTTTATATTTTTCTACAAATGTAAAACTTGTGATCTTTGTAAATTAAATTAATTATGTGACTGAGCATTATTTGTGGTTTTGATCTTCATGGCCGTGACAGCGTTCTACCGCCGATACTGTGGCGTAGGCTGGCTTGGACACGTCTCGTATCCGTTTGAAAAAAAAAGGGTGCGGGTCGTGACAGGACGACCTCTGGAAGACCACCGTTGGTGGTTTTCATAGGGGTACGTACTATGGTACGGGGTCCTACGGGGCATTTGTTGTGATACAGGCATCCAGGGCTCCCTCTGCCAGTACGCATTCACAGCCCTCACAGGCCGAGTCAGCCCGAGTCGAGGATACCATTGCCCACCAGATTGTTGAGCTGCACGACGATATGCTGAGGAGGATTTTTGGGCAGCCAGGGTCTCAGGCGCAAGGGGATGCTACGTCGGTCACCGCACGCTTTGACGAGCTCGAGCGCACCGTGAGGGACGTACAGGGGACGCATTAGTCCATTCACGGCACCGTTACTAAGATAGCGACTTGTATGGAGCAATGCAGCGCCAGAGTACTAGCCCTAGAGGAGACGCGGACGCACCCATCTCCAGCGGTTACACTGTCTCCTTCTCCATCAGTTACACTGCCTCCTTCTACAGCGGTTACATTGCCTCCTCCTTCATCGTCGTCGGTGGTTCTTACACAAGAGCAGTATACTTATCTTCTTTCCAGGAGCGGTAATGCTCCTCCTGATCTACTACAATCAGATGTAGTAGACATATTGTTGTCATTATTGGGTCTTTTATGTGTTTCAACATACATTGTTATTGTGTTTCATATTGTTTGACACTGTTGTTGAAATTTTTTCATATATCTGTGTTGAGTGATGTGATTGTGTTTCATATGTGTTCGTGATTGTGTTTTATATTGTTTGGTACTTTGTGTTCGTGATGCTCCTCCTGATCAGCCGGTGTTGAGTATTCCACCGAAGGGGTCGGCGAACCCAGGGAAATGCTGCTGTAGGTGCTGCTGCAAATGCTGCTGTAGGTGCTGCTATAATGCTGCAAATGCTGTATTTTTTTCCTAAATTTAGCGACGTTCTGCGATGTTTAGCGACGTTCAACAAAGAAAAGAAACATCGCTAAATAAGTATCGAAACGTCGCTAAATATGTGTCATCACATCGTCGATCGTCGCTAAACGTCGCTACCTTGCTGACTGGCATTTAGCTATAGACGTCGCCAATACGTCGCTATGTGTCGGTAATATAGCGACGTGCCGACGTCGCAGAATGTCGCTAATTTAGTGATATGCCAGGTCAGCATGTCTGTAGTAAGCGTCGTAAAAACGTCGCTAGGTGACGTCGGTAACGGCAGTCGCTGTACGTCGATAGTAGTCGCTAAATCAACGACGCGTCTTCGTCGCTAATTATCGTCGTAATAGCGACGTATTGCGACGTTTTGGTGTTTAACGACTAGGTAAATCGCGACTATGTCGAAACATCGCTAGTTACGTCGCCAATTCGATTTAGTGACGTATCAGCCAGATTTAGCGACGTTTTTTCGGCGTCGCTAATTGGACAGATTTTGGTAGTGAAGCTCTCCTAGTAAGAAAGTTCAAGAAGTTTATGAGATTCAGTAGAAGAACAAAGGAACTCAACAACAACAACGAAGAAGATCCTATCTGCTACGGTTGCAAGAAAAAAGGACATATGAAGAAGGACTGTCCAACAACATCATCATCAACTAGGAAAAGCAACATGTATGACAAGGGTTACCTGAAAAAATCAACATCTAGAAGGTACGCCAACACAAGCATATGGCATGAATGTGAAGCCAGTGACTCAGAAGATGAACAATCAGACGATGTTGCAAATGTATGCTTAATGAAATTTGATCAGGTAAATACTAACCCCATGTTTGATACATATGATAATTTTACCTTTGAGCAATTAGGTGAAGCCTTTAGTGACCTCTTAGGTGATTACAGAAAACTGCGAAGCAAATATCAAAACTCTAAAAAGGCACTCAAAGAGTATAAACGTAAAATAGGAAGACTTACCGACCTACTAGCTGAGGTTAGAAGTAAATATAATTCTAGTGAGGTAGGTGAGCTTTCTTCTGTTAAGTTATTACTACACTAGACCACAAGACTATCCGAAGAGAAAGACAAGACTATTACCCAATTAGAAGAAGATCTACTCAAAGACAAGAAGAGTCTTCAACAAGCACTAATCAGAAATGATGCACTTACCGATGATTATAATACATTGTATGACACTTCCGAAAAGTTGGAAATGAGGTTAGAAAAACAGCCTGAGGTATGCATTCTAACATGTGTTGCTTACCGAAACATCAGAACACTGTCAAACCCAACACTGTCAGACCAAACCAAACCAAGTCGTTGCCCAAGAAGACTAATAGGTATGCATTCTATTATACTAGAAAACCAAGACCTACCAATTATGCACAGCACAGTGCATCTAATACTCAACATGCTAGATGTCATTATTGTGGCACCATTGGTCATATCTTTCTTGCATGTAGAGTTAGAAAGCTTGTTGATTTAAAAATATGTGCATAGATACCGAAAACTAACATTTTAGGACCCTATAAGAAATGGGTACCAAAAGTTTTATCTGCAAATTCTCTTGTAGGTGGAACACCCTTCACATGCTAGAAGCAAATGGATCATCGACAGCGATTGCTCACGGCACATGACCGGTGACGCTTCATTATTCGCAATACTATCAAAAAAGAAAGAAGGATACATTTCCTTCGGTAATAATCTTAAAGGGTATATAGTAGGTATCGACAATATTGGTAAGGCTCCCTATCCTATGATTAAAGATATCTGTCTAGTAACCAAAACATAACCTACTCAGCGTAAGCCATTTAGCTGACCATGGTTATGGTATTAACTTTGTCAAAGACAAATTTACTATAGTTTATAGCTCAACTGGTAGTACTATCATTGAAAGCATTAGGGAAGGTAATATATATGTTTTCTATTTGTTAGAAGATGCTAACAAAGAAGGTAAATGCTTAATCGCCAAGATTGATGAGAGTCAACTAGGGCATATGAAACTCAGTCATGCAACCATGGACACAATTTCAAGACTATCCACAAAGAAGTTGGTACGAGGCTTACCAGACATTACTTTCAAGAAGGATACGGAATGTAGTGATTGTGAAAAAAAAAAGCTACCCGATCCACTTTCAAGTCCAAGAATGTTGTAAGTACTGCTAGACCTCTACAATTACTGCATATGGATTTATTTGGGCCTAGTAGAATTGCTAGCCTAGGTGGTAAGTTATATGCTTTTGGAATAGTAGATGATTTCTCTAGATACACATGGGTATATTTTCTTGCACACAAAAACGATGCATTGTTAGAATTCGTCTCCTTTTGCAAGAAAGTTCAAAATGAGAAAGGATTCATGATCACTCGTATTTGAAGCGATCATGGCGGCAAATTTGAGAATGCAGAGTTTGAATAATTTTGTGACACACACGGTTATCTGCATGAGTTCTTTTGCCCTAGGACTCTGCAACAAAATGGAGTTATGGAACGTAAGAACATGACTCTATCCGAAATGGCTAGAGTAATGTTAAACGAGTTTTGTCTACCTAAATATTTTTGGACTGAAGCTATCAATATAGCTTGTTATGTTCTCAATAGGGTTCTAATTTGACCAAAATCAAAGAAGACTCCCTATGAGTTATGGATTGACAAGACACCATCAGTTTTATATTTCAAAATATTTGGTTGCAAATATTTTATTCTTAATACTAAAGGCAATTTGGGAAAGTTCGACGAAAAGGCCGATGAAGGTATATTTTTATTTTATGCTGCCGAAAGCAAAGGATACCGAGTCTTCAACAAAAGAACCATGATCATCGAAGAGTCAATAAATGTCACTTTTGATGAACTGAATCAATAGACAATCGATGATGTTGATGAAGACATTAGTACACCAAGTACGGCACTTGTAGAATCTTCAAGCATAGTACCAGCTGATCCTTCAGGCAGATCACGTACAGAACCAGAAGTCGGAACCAGCTACCTTGAAAGTTTGCCAAAAAGAGTAATATTTTTGGCTGACTATCCCAAGGACTTGGTAATAGATGAGATTACCACGGGTGTAAGTACTCGTTCCTCTAGTAAAGATATAGTTTCCTGTATTGCAATTATTTCATAGCTTGAACCCAAAACTATTGAAGAAGCATGTAGCGATAATTTTTGGGTAGATGTTATGCAAGAGAAATTAAACCAATTTGAACAGAATCAAGTTTGGGAACTTGTTCCCAAGCCCATTGATCATCTAGTCATTGGCAACCGCTGGGTATTCTGAAATAAACTTATTGAGAATGGTTTAGTTACTCGTAACAAGGCTTGACTCATAGCACAAGTATACAACCAAGAGGAAGGTATCGACTACGATGAGACCTATGCCCCAGTTGCGAGATTAGAATCTATTCGCATGTTATGTACAATTGTATATTTTCATAATTTTAAACTATTACAAATGGATGTTAAGAGTGCACTTTTGAACAATTTTATATAAGAAGAAGTTTATATAGCTCAACCTCCAGGTTTCACTGATTTCAAAAATCTTGATTATGTTTTCAAGTTGAAAAAATCCTTATACGGTTTGAAACAAGCCCCTCGTGCTTTGTATGATCGTTTAAGCTCTTTTCTACTTGATAACTGTTTTACAAAAGACAAGGTTGATACTAGACTTTTATAAAGTCTTTTAATGAAAATCTTCTTTTAATTCAAATTTATGTAGATAATATTATCCTTGGATCTACTGATGAATCACTCTGTCAAGAATTTTCAAATTGTATGCAAAACGAGTTTGAGATGAGCATGATAGGAGAACTGAATTTTTTCCTCAGACTATAAATTAGACAAACCAATAATGGGATGTTCATTAATCAAGCCAAGTACACAAAAGATTTATTAAAGAAGTTTGACCTGGAAACTATCAAACCACTTGGCTCTCCGATGGCGACATCAACCAAGCTTGATATTGATGAACAAGGCCAACCGGTCGACGTACGTATGTATCGAGGTATGATTAGTAGTTTACTTTATTTTACTGCTAATCGTCCGGATATAATGTTTAGCGTTTGCTTGTGTGCACGTTTTTCAAGCTAACCCTAAGGAATCACATTTATGTGCAGTTAAGCGTATCTTTCGATACCTTAAAGGCACTTCTTCTGTCGGCTTGTGGTATTCCAAAACTATGTCCTTTAACCTAACCGGTTACTCGGATGCTGATTTTGCTGTATGTAAAGTGGATAGAAAGAGTACTAGAGGCACGTGTCATTTTCTAGGTAAGGCTCTAGTCTTTTGGTTTAGCAAGAAACAAAATTATGTCGCACTATCAACTTTTGAGGCTGAGTATATCGCCGTAGGACGTTGTTGTGCACAAATTTTGTGGATGAAACAAACCTTAGAAGACTTTGGTTTACAATACACACACATACCCATTTTTTGTGACAATACTAGCACTATTAATCTTACTAAGAATCATGTATGTCACTCTTCCACTAAATAAATTAAGATTGGACATCATTTTTCTAGAGATCATCAAACAAATGGAGATATAGAACTTGTATATGTAGACACAGCGAACCTACTGGCCGATATCTTTACAAAACCATTAGCGGAAGATCGTTTCAATTATTTACGTCAAGAATTAGAAATTTTAGATGTCAATAATATTAATTAATTTTGTTTTATTGATTGTTCTTCAATATGCAAATACTGTTTTTCGATACAAGCCTACAAAGGGTCTATCTGTCACCACGGCTACGGCTAAAGCAAAATGGTACTTAAGTGTTCCCCGATGAACCTCCGTTAGCTGGAACAGTACCCCTACAGCTAATCGAAGACAGTCACTGTGTAACAAAAGTTAATTCATAAAATAGTATTAATTATATTAATTAAAATTTAAAATAACTAAACTTGGAATTAAATAATTGAAAAGGAATTGATGAATAGAAAGTGGGCTGTATTTATTTTTGTTGAAAATTACCTCAACAGAACTCCAGGCGAACTCGCACCGAATTCGGCCCGAGTTCTGTTGGTGGTATTTGCTTTTAAGTCAGAAACGAGTGGCCCCCTCCTATTCATCTTCTCGAAATCCTCAAATCACAGCAGCAGCAGCGCCCGAGCTCTCCAAACCCTAGTTTTTCTCCAAGCCATTGCTTCTAATCCCCTTGGAGATTTTAATCCAATTTTTGGATTCGTACAAAGTTTCTCGTCCTCTACAACATACTTAAATCTTGGAAGGTGTAACCTCCTCCTTTCCTCTCTTTCCAATTCATAGTCTTAAATCTTTCCATAGAAGCCATGCCTATTAAGAGGAAGAAGCCGACACCTAGTGAAGAGGCATCGTCTTCTGATCCTATTCAAAGATCACTCTTTTCTCTGGTTCAATTGGCCGACGGAGCATACAATGAGTTTTACTTTGAAACTCATGACCAATCTCTTTTATGGTATGTAGACTTCTTTGTTCGCAAAATATGCACCGGTGTACCGATTAAATAGACCATATTTCCTGAGCATCGACCTTATTTTGAAGCATTAGGGTTGCACGAACTTGTCACCCATCAATATCCTATCGCAACTAATATTATTCGTCTGTTTTACTGCAATTTTACTTTTAACACTTTTGCTGTTAAAAGTCGTGTTGGTGGATTTAATATTGAATTCAATGATGTCCACTTAGCAAAAATCCTTGATATCCCTAATGAAGGTGCTCCGCTAGAAAGATATCATGGAATTTGAATTTCCTACAGGCATAACTTTGTGCAGTTTCAAGAACAAACTTTGTTCTCCTGATCGTGTTCGTTCTAGTAAATTCAAAGCTATAAACATGAACTTATTCAACTATAAATTGCATCGCATCGTCTATTCCACTATCTTGCCCAAATTCACTTCAAAAAACGATATTACTACCTTGAGTTGTCTACCCTTTTTTACATTCGTAAAGGTATTCATTTTTCTGTCCCCAAGACTATTATCCAGATGATGGAACGTTGTCGCGAAAGGCACATAAACCTTGCTTATGCGATGATTATACCAATCGTCTTTCAGCATTTTGAGATTGACTTATCCACTTGCGCTCTTGACTCTGAGCCCAAGTCTCTTTACCTGTCTCGTCACAACACAACCGTTCCTCTTGCTCCTCCTACTGCTCCTGTTCTACCTCCTCAGGCCTACCCTATGTCTTATGAGGGTATCAACCAACATCTCTTTAGTTTGTTAGCTTTTATTATTGACACATCTACGGGACGCAAGTTCCGAGATTCTAGTCGATTTCAGGCTCTCGTAAATCCCTTTACGGATCTACGATTTGCTCATGCTGGTCATTCTGCCAGTTCTCTTCCTAGAGATCCAGCTATATCGGGCTACCGCTATGAGGATGAGACGGTTCGTCACTTCTTTCAGCCCGGTAACGCATATGATTGGTATCGTGGTTCTGGTGCTACTCCAAACCCTTCTGGAGCTGGCACTCCTGGAGCTGGTCCATCTGGACATGGTGGCACTACTGGTACTGATATTGATAATGACTCTAAGGATTTATCTAGGTGTAATGTATTTTGTCTAGATGTTATCTAGTTAGACTTTTAAATTTATTGTCTATGTTTACTTGGAAATGCTCCGACATTCCAAGATAGCACTTATCTTTTTATTTTTATTAGCACTGAGACTTTCTATTTGCTGAGATTGATGTATTTTGGAACATCTATTATGCTCTAATTAGCATGCTTTTCTATTTTCAGTTTGTACTGTTCTTTATGTTTATGCATAGCATTAATTCTTCTAGCTTATGCTTTTACATATAAATTGCCTGTGAAATACTTGTTTTTTCCCTTCTATTTTCTTGTATTTCTTCAACGTTGGTTTCTTATGCATGAATTACGGGGAAGCTTCTCTATTTTACAATTATTTTGCTAATGACAACCGGGAGAAATATGATCTAACAACTTATGCAGGATACAAGAATTTTTTTAGGATACAGTACCATACAAGTTGAACAAGCATTAAAATTTTGATTTTTGCTAACTCAAAATATCGAGATGTTATATCGGTCAAGGTTTATCAATTATCAAAATGGAGGAGATTGTTGCCCCATTGGTTATGGTTGAACCTGATTTTAATAATTGATCTAACCCTGTATCGATATAAGGGCTACTTGGACGATTGCTGAGAACTTCTACCACTCTGTTCAAGACTGAAGTTGTTTTGCCACATGAGTCTGTATTTCAATATTTAATATAATTTTTATATTTATTGAGTCTATGAATACTTTGTACACCGAGTCGTACTAGCAAATAGGCTACCCCAAAATATTTTCAAAATATCCTATGTTTTGACAATAGCCCATTTTACAAAAAGCTCCTAACTGCAAAAACTTTTCAAAAGACCAAAACTCAAAATCAGATTTATAAAATTCCCCAAAATCAAACTCTGGTTACCAACAGAGTTTGGACCGAGTTCGTTTGGTGCCGTTGGATTTTGAACTTGGTCATCCTACTGTTACGGATGCAACGATTATTTGCCAAAATTCTCTCAAAGAATTATGTCTGAATTCTGTCTGAATTATGCCCGAATTCTGACTTTGGAAAACCTATAAGTAGAGAAAAATTTCACTCATTTCAATACACATCTCTTCTCTCTTCTCTCTAAGCTTAATATGTCTTCTAAAGTGTTCTATGCTCTTTCATTTTCAAATCCCAAGCCAATTACAATCCTCTAGTCGATTTGCCAGTGCAGTACAGGCTAGAAGTTTCAGAGAGATTGTAATCAGAGGCTTGATAGAAGGAAGATACTTCACAATTGAAGTTGGTCTAGTACTTCGGATCAAAGCTCGTGTTGTAGAAGTTGCAAGGACTCTGAATAAAAACTTGCAGTATTTTTCCATAGTGGATTCAATTAGAAGCTAGAGTTCTTTCGACTGGAATAGTCCTCACAAGAGGGAAATCAGTATATATCGTCGTGTTTGCGTTTGCTTTCTGATCTCTACTTTTTATTTACTTGTGATATATTACATGTGTTCTTGTTGCTAACATTTTTAATTAGCTAAATTCTGCTGCCTACTCTATTCAACCCCCTCTAGAGCATTGTGCTTTACAATTTGTTCCTACAAAGGTATGGTTCTCTCTGTAATCCTCTTTATGTTATCATAGATAACCATGGTCATAATTCTCGTCTCGATAACTTTTCTTGAAATTTCAATCTTACTCCTCTTATTTATTCAGCCCAAACGTATTGTTCTTTACAATTCTCTCTTCTTGTATATCCTTTAGTTATCCTCAAACTAACACAATGTTCTAATTGCAATTCTTCTAGGGTTTCTAACTAACTTGTATCAACAAGGGTTTACTAGTCTGCCTCTTGAGGTATGGCTCTAGCTCTATTCCTAGATCTTTGGTTACGATTAACGATTGAAGATCATGATCAATTCTTAAACTTGTTCAACCCTGAAACTCCACGCTATACTTTTACAAGACTTAAGTCATATCCAGTAACAACATAACCAATGATCTACCTTATCTATCCATAAGCAATTATATGTTTCTCATAAGCACGCCTAACTATCTGCTAGAAAAATTTTGAGGCTTGGTCAAGTAAGTACTTATATCTCATACCTCTATCATAGTCTAACTCTATTGGTCATTCTTCCAGTGCTTATCTCCAAAAGTTCATTTAAGGTTGACTCAGCCAACATAGAGTTAGTTGACTAGTCTAACTTAGTCTTACCTATTTTCTCTTTGATACCTGACCTTCCTAGGGCAGTTCCTCTGTTGACACAAAATCACAGTCAACCAAATATTGATAAAATTGACAATATGATACTTGTCATAATTCAATATGACGCATTAAGACTAAACTCAGTACAAGACGGACGACAGCTCGTACCTGCAGCGTACAATGTTTTGAGTCTGTATTTTACTCTTTTCTTGAGTCTAGATATATGTAAACTGAGTCGTACTGAGCAGTTTGAGATTTTACCCATACCTATACCACAAACCAAAAGCTCCACTAAAATCAAACTAGCGCATTAAGCCTACTGGACCAGTTCTGTCTTCTGGAGACAGAGTTCGGGCCGAACTCTGCCTCCACACAGAGTTCGGGCCGAATTCTGTCCCCTAAAATCCAGGACCCTAATTTTTAGGGTTTGCTGGATGCTAGTTGTCCAACGGCCAAAATTTTGAATTCTTGACCCAGAATTCTGGCCGAATTTTGCCTACCTAAAATCCTATAAATAGGCATTGAATTCTCACTTTTCAAATCATCCAATGTTTTCTTCTCTTCTCTCTAAAGCCTTATACAAGCCTTACCCTTCTCATCTACTAGCCACAAGCTCCCTAAGCCTCAAAGTGCTCAGTACTTTTCAGTTAGGAGTTTGTGCAAGAGTTCAATAAGTCGTTTGGAAAATTCCAAGCATCGCCACTGCGATCTCTGTAAGAAGTTGACGTGCTCTTCTGAAGAAAAGACACGGGGTGTAACTACTATTTCAAAAATAGTATATTTAATCCTGAGCTAGAGTTCTCAGGCCTGGACTAGTCCTCCACGAGGGAAACCAGGTTAAAATCGGTTGTGTTTGCGTATGCTTTATCGCACTTTATTATTTCCACATTTACTCTGATTATTTACTGTTGGTGAAAGAATTTTTTAATTGGATATTATTGTCATAAACTCTATTCACCCCCCTCTAGAGTTGCCTACTTGTTCTTTAATTGGTATCAGAGCTCTGTTCTCTCAACAAGGACTAACATCCTAGAGCTGATCCATGGCAACCACACAACCCATGTTTTCCAATCACGGTGAAGGGCAGTCCACTCATAGGCCTCCCTATTTGATGGAACAAACTATACCTATTAGAAAATAATGATGAGTTTTTATCTCAAGTCGCTAGACTTCGACCTGTGGACCATTGTTACCGATGGTTACAAAAAGCCCGCTAGGATAGTTGTCAATGGTGATCTCATTAAGAAATCCTACGACAAATATTCTGACAAGGAAAAGAATCTGGTGAGTCTAGACTCAAGAGCTATTAATGCTTTATTTTGTGCAATAGACAGGAATGAGTTTAACAGGGTCTCAACATGCACCACCTCTCACGAAGTATGGAGACTTTAAGAAGTGACGCATGAAGGAACCACCCAAGTCAAGGAGTTGAAAATAAGTCGTCTCACACAAGAATATGAGGTGTTCAGGATGAAGCCCGATGAGACGATCACACAAATGTTTACAAGATTCCTCGAAATCATCAACCCCTTATCATCTCACGACAAATAATATACAAATCACGAGAAGATCCGCAAGATACTTAGGGGGCTACCAAAGATTTGGAACCCTAAGGTAACAGCTATCATAGAAGGCAATGATCTCACTACAATGTCTATGGAGGCTTTGATAGAAAAGCTGATGACTCACGAGCTTGACCTCAAAGACTTCGAAGAGCCTGCTCCAAAGGCAAAGGAGAATGCCCTTAAAGCTCATCGTCGAAGAGTTGATCCTGAAGAGATTGATGACAAAAATTCGAAAGGTGATGATCAAGCTCTCCTTGTCCGCAACTTCAAAAAGTTCCTTCACTTCAATCGAAGAAAGAAGGAACTACAAGAAGATGACGAAGAAGAGCCAACATGCTATGGCTGCAAGAAGACGGGACACGTCCAAAAAGACTGTCCATTTGCAAAGAAAAGCAACCGATATGAGAAGCCCTACAAGAAGTCTTCCTCAAGAAAATATGCCAACACTAGCATTTGACATAAAAGCGAAGCTAGTGACTCCGAGGAAGAATAGGACTCCCCTCTAGACACTGCCAATATATGCCTAATGGCAACATCCGATAAGGTAACTAGAGAAACTCTCGATGATTTCACTTTTGATGAACTTGGCGATGCATTCAGTTATTTACTAAATGACCACAAGAAAGTCATTAGTAAATATAAACATGCCAAGGAATAGATCAAAAGTTATGAAGTCGAGATTCAAAACTCTCTTATTTACTTGATAATATTAGAGACACTTCACCCACGGAAGTCACTAATGAGGTGTCTAAGCTTAAATTAAGCATACATGATGCCGAAGCACGTATTGAAAAGCAAACACGTGAGATCACAGCGCTCAACACTGAGCTTACTGAAGAAAAGAATAGACACAAGATATCTATTACTAAACTTTATGGTTTGAATGCTAAGTATAATGAACTGCACGCTGCCTCTAAGAAATTAGAGACTAAATTAGGAAAACAGGTTGCTCAACCTCAAACCCAATCTCATAAGACACATACAAAGCACAACACTACTCAAAATAGTCAAACACGTCATCCACCTGCAGCATGCAAACATGCTTACATGTACACTCACTTCCATACAGCACACAAACCACATGCACGTAGAAATTATTCTCATAACTATCATTCTACTGTGACACGTAATCACCATGCTACACATAGATATAATCATCACTATGTTGCACATAAACAAAATCACCACCATACTGCATATAGAAATAATCATCATCCTGTTGCCACATATAGTCATTATCATGCTGCTCTACACCACTCTTACCATGCTACATATAGACATCATCAACATGCTCTAAATATAAATAGAAATGCTATTTGTACCTATTGTGGATTACATGGACACGTCTCACCACAGTGTAGAATTAGGATATTAGTATATATAAATCTATATGCATGGGTGCCAAAACTAACTTTTCAGGACCCTCAAGAACATGGGTACCAAAGGTCACATCTACTCTTGATGTAGGTGGACCTTCCCTCCTCAACTAAAAGTAAGTGGATTCTAGATAGTGGATGCTCGCAACATATGACGGAAGACGCAAATCTTTTCGCATCACTATCGATGAAGAGAGAAGGGTATGTATCCTTCGGCAAGAACCTAGAAGGGTATATCATAGGTAATAGTACTATTGGTCATCCTCCTTCTCCTGTAATAAAGGATGTATGTCTAGTGACCGAGTTAAAGCATAACCTGCTCAGCATAAGTCACCTTGCTGATCATGTATATGATATTAACTTTGGACAAAATAAATGCTTCATCTATGATAGGTCAACGAGAGACATCGCTTTTGAAGGGATAAGTGAGGATAATATTTACATTTTCTATCTTTCTAGAGATAGTAACAGTGCAGAGAGATGCCTCTATGCCCACAAGGATGAGAGATTGTTGTGGTACCAGTGTCTTGGACATGCCAATATGGATACAATATCTAGGCTGTCGACTAAGAAGGTAGTGAGAGGCTTGCCCGACATCACATTCAAAAAGGATACGGTATGTGCCGATTGTGAGTTAAATAAGGCAACCAAGTCCTCATTTCATTCCATAAACACTGTAAGTACTACTAGACCCTTGTAATTACTTCACATGGACTTATTTGGTCCTAGTAGAGTAGCTCTATACTTTTGTTATAGTAGATGACTTTTCTAGATTCACTTGGATTTTCTTTCTTACAAACAAAAGTGATGCCATTTCTGTTTTCAAATTTTTTGCTAAAAAGGTTCAAAACGAAAAAGGCAATATGATTACTCGAATCCAAAGTGATCATTTTGACGAATTCGAAAATACTAATTTTGAAAAGTTTTGTGATTTAAATGGTTTTGATCATGAGTTTTCTTGTCCCAGAACTCCTCAATAAAATGGTGTTGTGGAGCGAAAGAATAGGACTCTTGGCGATATGGCTAGAGTCATGCTAAATAAATTTTCTCTTCCGAAATATTTTTGGGCTGAAGCTGTCAGTAAGCGTGCCACATTTTAAATAGGGTGCTTATTCGACCTATTACGAAGAAAACACCCTATGAGCACTGGTTTGGAAGAACTCCAAATGTTTCATATTTTAGAGTTTTTGGTTGTCGATATTTTATCCTTAATACCAAAGACAACTTAGGCAAATTTGATGCCAAAGCTGACGATGGTATATTTCTCGGATATGCTGCAAGAGCATGGGATATAGAGTGTTTAACAAAGCTCATTAATTGTAGAAGAGTCTACAAATGTGACTTTTGATGAAGATAATAATGCAGCAGCCACTCTTGACGATGATATTGAGCCATCGACTTCTACGCCGATGAATACCACCACTAAAACCAATTCTCTGAGGGCTTGCCAAAGAAATTCTCTTTCAAGCCGTCACATCCAGAAAACTTGGTCATAGGTGAGATTTTACGCAGAGTAAGTACTCGATCATCGTTAAGAGACTCCATTGCTAGAACTGCCTTCATTTCACAAATTGAGCCTAAAAATGTTTTAGAAGCTTTTAATGATGAGTTTTGGATTTCTGCCATGCAAGAAGAACTCAACCAATTCGAGAGGAGCTAGGTCTGGGAACTTGTTCCTAGGCCATCTAATCATTCGATTATTGGTACGAAATGTGTTTTTCGAAACAAAGTAAATGAAGATGGTTCAGTTACACGTAAAAAAGCTCGTATAGTAGCTCAAGGATACAACCCAGAGGAAGGTATCGACTACGATGAGACATATGCTCCTGTTGCTAGACTGGAATCCATTCGGATGCTTTGTGCATTTGCTAACTTTCAAAATTTTAAATTATTTCAAATGGATCTTAAAAGTGCTTTTCTGAATGGATTCATTAAGGAGGAAGTTTTTGTAAAACAACCCCCGTTTTAAAAATCACAAATTTCCCGACCACGTTTTCAAACTCAAGAAAGCGCTATACGGCCTCAAACAAGCCGCTAGAGCTTGGTATGAACGCCTAAGCAATTTCTTGCTAGATAAAGGTTTTCAAAAGGGAAAATTGACACTACACTGATTATCAAATGTTTTCAAAACACTATTCTTTTGGTGCAAATTTATGTAGATGATATCATATTCGGTTCTACTAATGAAAATTATTGCCAAGATTTTGCTAAGTGTATGCAAAATGAATTTAAGATGAGCATGATGGGGAGCTCACCTACTTTCTTGGATTGTAATCAAACAAACTTCGCAAGGAACTTTCATCAGTCAGTCAAAATATACGAAGGATATGCTGAAAAAATTTGATCTTGACAACATTAAACCAATTAGCACCCCTATATCTACTTCGACCAAGTGGAACTTGATGAAAGCGGCAAACCGGTTGACCAACGTAAGTATCGAGGTATGATTGGTAGTTTACTTTATTTAGCTGCTAGTCATCCCGATATCATGTTTAGTGTTTGTCTGTGTGCTCGCTATCAAGCTAGTCCTAAGGAATCATACATATCCGCCGTTAAGCGTATCTTTCGATACCTTAAGGGTACTGTTACAGTGGGCTTATGGAATCCCAAATCCACATCCTTTGACCTTATGGTTATTCTGATGCTGATCTTGCAGGATGTAAAGTCGACCGTAAAAGTACAAGCAGCACATGTCATTTATTAGGCAAGGCTCTAGTCTCTTGGTTTAGCAAGAAGCAAATTTTATCGCACTATCCACAACAGAAGCTGAATATATCAGCTGGTCGTTGTTGTGCACATTCTGTAGATGAAGCAAACCCTTGAAGGCTACAATCTTTCTTTATGCACATTCCTATATTCTGTGATAACACTAGTGCTATAAACCTCACCAAGAACCCTATATGTCACTCACGCACGAAACACATTGAAATACGTCCCACTTTTTGCGTGATCACCAGCAAAATGGCACTATAAACTTAGAATTTATTGACACTGATCATAAGTGAGCAGATTTCTTTACTAAACCACTATCCGAAGAGCGTTTCAACTTTTGGTGTCGTGAACTTGGAATTTTGGCTAAAACTGTTATTTATTAAAGTAACCTGCGTAAATATCGATTATGTCTTGGTCATTTACGATGAATTTGTTATGGGTACAAGCCGAAAGGGTTCTTCTGATAACAAGGCATAAAAGCCTAAGCGACACGGTGCACTAGTCCTCAGGACTACCGCTAGCTGGGATCGGCCCCTGCAGCTACCCCATGGCAGGTTCACCATAATGAATTGGGTCATAACTCTTGTTTATTACATGGTATATCTTGATTTATAACTTGCTCAAATCCAATTTTCGAACTTCAATTTTTTTTTTCTAACTCTCTACTTGCATCTCTTAATCTTGCATATTCACTCTTCCTTTCAATCTATCATTAGTTTCAAACCCTTTTAGCCTATTTTCTATTCTGGCCCTATAATCTGAAATTTGGGCCGAACTCTGCCTAACACAGAGTTCGGGCCGAATTCGGTCTGGTCCTTCCAGAACTGCAAACGGATTCAGCCGCTGATGTAAAGTTGATCCATTGGTCCATATTTGTTCCGACCATTCGAACCCCTAATATTCTAACCGGGTTCTCCCTCTCTCTCCTCCATTGCCACCTTCCAAATTTCTCCAAACACTTCCATTTCAAACCCTAACCCTAGTTCTTCCATCCTAGTGCAAATCTCTTCTCCAAAATCAAGGAGAGGTTTCTTGCACCATTCTCTTCCATCCTTCATCAACTTTTTGACGTATAATTTCACTATTCTCTCCATCTTAATTTCTTGCATTTTTTTCATTATTTATGGCTCCCAAGTTGTTTAATAGAGGAAAGAGGCTTCGAACCGAGGGTGCGTCCTCTTCGAATCCTCCTCCTCATGTTGAACAACCCATTGAACAACCTATTCAACAACTCACTCACCCGTTGTTCAATCCACCTCGTCCTATTGACCCCAACATACGATGACCGAATATTTGTGTCACTAGACGCTTCCAACGAATGTTTTAGTGATTTTCGATCACGTCATGTGTATGCGGGTCATCCTATTAACTTTACATATTTTCACAATATGATTAACTATTCCATGATTTATGTCTTGATGAACTTGTCACTACAAATTCAGTTATCTATCTCAATGTCATTCAAATGTTTTATTGCAATCTTACTTATGATGATACACGTTTATATTCACGTGTTGCTGGCATTGACATTTCCTTTGATGACTTTGACTTGGCCGAATACCTTAAAATTCTGGAGCCCACTCATGGGAGAAACTTGTCAAAGCTCGCATGCTTCAATTCCCCTATGGGTCATCCCTAGAAAGCTTCAAGGACGATTTGTGTACACCTAACACACATCCACGCAAGCTTTTTGCCAAATATCTTAATCCTTATTTCTATGAACTTCATCGCATTGTCTTCAACACTATTATGCCCAAAGCAGGATCTACTGATGAGGTTATATATTTTGAGATCTCTGTCTTATATTATCTTCATTTTCATGTTCCATTTAATCTTCACATACCATGATGGACTGGATGATTAATGCTAGGAAGAAGCCCAGGTCATTGGTCTATGCTCTTTATCTTCCTATGATTTTTTGTGTTTTTATGTTCCCTTGATGAGTGTCAGTTCCTCTGCCCCTACCTTCCTATCTAAGGCACGACAGCTTCAGGCATCTGTCGACTCTCCTGCTGAGTCTAGCCCTCCGATGCTCAGGCTGACGCACCTGCTCTTGGACAGGATGCGCCTCCTCCTCCTGCTACTCTTGAGTCGATTCAGACTATGCTTTGTAATCGGTTCACTCTAGAGGATGATCGCTGGACCCAGCTTGACTACCGTACCACCCTGCAGATGAGTGCCATCAGCAACTCACTGCATGACATTCGGTAGTCTATGTCTCCTCATCCTTCCATGCCTATCCCTATGGAGTGGGACCCTGCTCGAGATGGATACCGTATCGATGACCCTTGGGTCATACGCTATCTGGATCCGGATGCGGCTTTCGTGGACCCTCGTTGTTCATTCACTGATCCTTCTGACGATGTTGGACCTTTACGAGCTCCGTCGTGATGGATGTGGTCTCCTACTTGCTGCTGCTACTTAGGATCTTATGTTTACTTTTTCTGTACTATGGATTTCTAGTTTATGTAGTTGATCTTTATTGTATTGGACTTATTTATGCTTTATGACTCTTGAGACACTTGATGCAGTTTTCTTTTAGTGTGCTTGCCAGTTATTTCCATTCTCTCGATAGTTGTGTTTGATAAATAACAAAGGAGGAGAATTATTTGATATTCACATTATCATCATATCATATTGTATTGTGTATATGTGTTGTTTTTGGGAAAGCTTATATTTATTAGGACATTACATCGAAGCAATGTGTACGGGAAGCTATTGCTAGTTCCGTACTGTTTGCGGGGGAGCTACTATTTTTTAATGTGTCCAGGTATGAACATTGAAATACAAATATCATTTTGTCAATTATCAATATGGAGGAGATTATTGACACAAAATCACAGTCAACCAAATATTGATAAAATTGACAATATGATACTTGTCATAATTCAATATGACGCATCAAGACTGAACTCAGTACAAGACGGACGACGGCTCGTACGTACAGTGTACAATATTTGAGTCTGTATTTTACACTTTTCTTGAGTCTAGATATATGCTGAGTCATACTGAGCAGTTTGAGACTTTACCCATACCTATACCACAAACCAAAAGCTCCACTAAAATCAAACTAGCCCATTAAGCCCACTGGACCAGTTCAGTCTTCTGGAGACAGAGTTCAGGCCGAACTCTGCCTCCACACAGAGTTCGAGCCGAATTCCGTCCCCTAAAATCCAGGACCCTAATTTTAGGGTTTGTTGGATGCTAGTTGTCCAACGGCCAAAATTTTGAATTATTGACCTAGAATTCTGGACGAATTCTGCCTACCTAGAATCTTATAAATAGGCCTTGAATTCTCACTTTTCAAATTATCCAATATTCTCTTCTCTTCGCTCTAAAGCCTTATACAAGCCTTACCCTTCTCATCTACTAGCCACAAGCTCCCTCAGCCTCAAAGTGCTCAGTGCTTTTCAGTTAGGAGTTTGTGCAAGAGTTTAAGAAGTCGCTTGGAAAATTCTAAGCATCGCCACTGCGATCTCTGTAAGAAGTTGACGTGCTCTTCTGAAGAAAAGGCACGGGGTAACTACTATTTCAAAAATAGTGGATTTAATCCTGAGCTGAGTTCTCAGGCTTGGACTAGTCCCCCGAGGAAAACCAGGTTAAAATTGGCTGTGTTTGCGTATGCTTTCTCGCACTTTTTATTTACGCATTTACTCTGATTATTTACTGTTGGTGAAAGTGTTTATTTTTAATTGGATATTATTGTCATAAACTCTATTCACCCCCCTCTAGAGTTGCCTACTTGTTCTTCATCCTCATTATCCAAGAAAATTTCTTTTTTTCGTTATATCATATTCTTGATTTTATATATTCTCTATGTGAAAATTTATCAAAATTTAGTGCAACATAACTCCAAGGGTTTATATCTATTCATGGTCATTATACTTCATCAGTTTGTTTTATTCCATCGGAATCCTCGGACTCTATTTTCTACCATCCATCGGGTTTGCGCTCTTCAATCTATAATCCAAATGTGTCTTCCTTCAAATTGTATCCCTACTCATCTCATCCATTTTGATCAAAGAATCTTCATATTCTGCTAATCATCCCAGGAGGATCACATTGACTTCTATTCTGACTTAGGTTAGCCTAGACAAGGGCGGCATGATTTAGCCTAATGATCCTCGTATTTTCTGTTAGGGTTAAGCTTGTTCCATACCCTATTCCATATTCTACCTTGGTGGATTATCTATACATGCCTACCCACCTTAGCTAATCACCCAGTCCTGTCAAGCATGGGTTACTATATCCTTCAGGTAAAACTTTCTAACTCAATGTGATAATTTACATGTTGTCGTCGAATCACCAATTTGCGATTCAATAAATCATTTGACTAGATGGATTTTCCTATAGGAACTAAATCTCGATAGAATTTCCATTCATATTGTATCGGTCCATCTAGTAGAGACGTCTATCCAACCCCTATATGACGTAAATAATTACCTACACGATATTATGTCTACCTTAGTCACAATCAATAATAAGACAATGACGAATTGATGTTCAACACAAGTGTTCGTCCTTCGGAGGGAGAAAGATGAGAATTTAGAAATAGAGATTCAAGAAAGGTATGGTTTGAGCACAAATTCAGAATGCAAAGGCGATAATAGAAGTCAAGAGGATTTCCAATAGCAGCAGCAGATTGAGATACTAATATATTATCCAAACGCAGGCTCGTTCGATACAGTAACATTTTGAAACAATTTATCTTGGCCTGCATGGGCCACCACAAAAATATGTCACACCCAGTTCCAAAATATACAGGAACTTGAGACGCGAGCTGTAACACCCAGTTTTGAAATGAGGATATTTTTGAAATTTTATTTTAATTATTATTTATTTCATTTAAATAATATTATAATTTTTGGTAATTTTTAATCAATTTAAAACTATTTTAAGTCATGGCTTGTGACTTTGATGCTTTGCTAGTGTAACCTGAGAGACTGTCTGACCTAGAGCCTAACCAAGCCATTAGGATGATTTATTTTTACTTTTGAGTATGAGGGTATTTTGGTCATTTGGCCTCTTTGAATTATTTTATAATTTATTGCATTGGTGATTATTAATTTTGACTTTTGCTAAGCTGTGACTTAAGAGACTGTCCTAGATTTTGACCTTGACTTGGTGACCTAGTTAACATGGTATGGACCCTAGTCCAACTTAAGTCAACTCAAGTTAGGTCACTTAGGATCAAGTTTGAAATAGGAGGATTGGTGAATTGGTCCATAGGCTTGAGACTTAGAAATTGGTTCCATGACTAGTGCAATTAGGCCCATAGCCATTAGACTAAACCCTAACCCTAATTTTTCACTTTATGACCAGCCATTAGGGCTCCTATTTTCTTATAAATAATCTCTTCCTTGTTCTTGCCTCTTTTATTAATTTTTAAAGTTTTGAAGAAAGAGGTTTGTCCATTCTTCCCTAATCCATAACTTTTTCATTTCAACTCCTTTTTAACTCTAGTCTTTGCATTAGGATCTAATTTTTGTTTACTTACTATTGGTGGAGAGTAATCCCAGATTTTGAACAATTTGGGGATCCGAGCTAGCAAGGAGGAACACTTCATTTTGGGGCTTTTTCTTGCTATTTGCACATATAGGTAAAACTCCTTAAATTGCATTAATATTCCAATTTCTTTGCATATTAGGCTAAATCTAGGTGTCCTCTAGCTGTCCCTAGAATTTGGGTGAATTTCGTGTCCGTTTGGTGTCCGTATCGGACACGTGTCAATGTCAATATGTAAGTGTTTGATAGAATGCTACTTAGGAATGAATTTTCATATTTTGCTAAACTAATTACATGAATTTGTAGATCTATATATGTATATTAATTTTTGTGAAGACTGAGTTGATTTTTGACACAATTCGTGTCAGTTTCGGACACAGAACCTGTACACGACATAGCGTGCACTGTCCCCTGCTGTTCGGGTGTCCTAGCGACACGACACGACACCGTTTGAGATGAAATTTAGGTAACACCTAGGACACATGACTGACACGACAGACAAAATTTCAGGCTATTTTTCGAGCGGATTGGGAGAAATCCTACCCGCATCGAATTGACACTACACGTCACACGGTTAAAACGCGCACTGATACGCACGTTTAACTTCGACACGGCGACACGCCGACACGGTGCAGGGTGCTAGACCCCTAGCCCTATCCTAGGCGAACCCACATGCATGAGCATAAGACACGGGTCCCTGTGTCGTATCCTAGGGCGACCCACACGCACGCACGAGGCTGCTGACACTGCTATCCTCTGAAACTTGGTTTTTAGCATCTGGACACGTCGTGTCGACTTCTGTGGACACAAAATGACCTGTACAACACCCTTACACATACACGACTAGATCCTGACCTATTTTACTATGTTTCCTTGTGTTTTGATTCATATTTCAGAGAATCCCCAATTTTACTGATACCCAGTTCACAGGTTTGATTATTCTGAATTTAAATGTATTTTAAAACTGAATATAAATGAATATTTGAGTGTTGGTTCACCAGTACAAGTCTGGGATTAAACTTTATGTTATGTTTTTATATTGGCATAGGAAAATTGGTTTTCGAACTTTGGGACTGTTAACTAAAACTGGGTATGTGAACACTATTTTTTCCATATTACGCACACACACACACATTTCAATCTGAGAACATTTGCATTTTTTAACTAAGTTCTACACATACACACCTATATACATCTGAGGATTTACCTACTTGTTAGGGTTCAAGTTGGCATGGGATGTCGGGTTTTTAATTTCCTGGAAACTGTCAACCTGAGAATTTGCAACTGAACCTACATATGTATGACACTGATGGCTTGCATCAGTTCCTATGCTCCTATCCTTAGTTTGTTCAGTTTTGAAGTTGATGTTCCAATCCTTAAATTCTTCGTTTGACCTGTATGATTTCAGTCCATATGCACATCTAAGTGTGTTCAGTCCTCTGCTGCTGCTCTGGATCAGTCTAATTCCTATCCAAATCCTCTCTTGTGCAATCATGAAGTCCACTCCTATTGAAATGTATATCCTGTCCAGGCTTAGGAGAGAGTAATCCATATAGTTTAAGTCCCTACTTTTAGTTTCAATCCTTGTTAAGTTATTATCAAATTAGTTCACCTTGTCCCAATCCACATGTTTAAATGATCAATTCCTATCTAAATCCCAGTCCATATAACTTTGTTGAGTCCCTTCCTTCATGTGCAATATCATGTGCAGTCCTATATATTTGAATGTGTAGTCCACAGTGCTCTATGTTACAATATCAGCTCTTATACATTCAATTTGTCCATCCCTCACTCTATATCTCTTTACATATTATGCCTCTATGTATATATACAAGTGTATGTAATATAAAAAGGCATGCATGAATAAATGGTTAAATAATGCAAATATAATATAGGTAAATTTGCATCTATATGCATGTGAATGCATGATACAATATGATACATGTAGATAGAAGATGATGATGATTGTATGTATATATGTAAGTATGTACCTCTCTATGTATCTATATAAATAATATATATATATATGTGAAGAACAGATGACAACTCT
>JANAVB010013821.1:0-28966 GCA_029216955.1 Iris pallida
TTTTTTAAATAGATGAAAGTTCACAGTTAAGATTCTAGCACAAGAGGATACCTAATTAGTCAGAGTATCCATTCAAGGTTACCTAATTAGGAAAAAGATGATTCATGCTCTCCAATATTTGTCATTGTCTCAAATCCATGGTCTTCGCAATATCTTGAAAGAGGATACCTATTTAGTCATGAGTAGCCGTTGAAGGTTACATAATTAGGTACTAAGTTGAAAGTATTCGAACAAATCGAGATAACTTCAAAGCAATGAGACAATTGTTTGATATAAAAAATCATAATTCTAATCCATATGGTGCAGAATCATTCACATGTAAGAAGCAATGAGTCGATACTTACTTGACAGTTCGTGGATGTACAATCGGCGACATGATAACATGATTGGCTTGACGGATGATTTCAAGGCGGACATCGAGGAATTTCTCAGATATGCCAATAGCCAACCTTATTTCATGGACGGGAGGCTCATAAAGTGCCCTTGTGTCAAATGTATTAATATACCATTCAAAGAGGTTGATCTCATAAGAGAACACCTCTACAAGAAGGGTTTCGTATCGAACTACAACTAGTGAACGACTCAAGGAGAACCTTTGGTTTTGTAATATCAGTCTTCCTTCAACATGGAGGTAGGAGAGTCCCTTGAGACCACTTCGACTATTGTTACCAAAGTTGGCACGTAAGTTGGTATTTGGTGCGACTGGTCCAATTTTTGATCCGGAGGATCTGAATCCTGATGCAAAGGAGTTCTATGATATGTTCAAGTATGTTGATACTCCGTTATACCCTGGTTGAGATTTTCATTTTGTCCTATCCATGGTGATGCAACTGTTGAACTGCAAGTTTGATTTTAACTTACTACATGAATGCTATATGATTATTTAGTTTGTTAGAAAGTTGTTGTCAAAGGATCGAAGGACTTACCATAATAATTACAAGTCAAAGAAGATGATAAGGAAACTCAGATTAGGCTTTGAAAAGATTGATTGTTGTTGAAACGGTTACATATTGCACTAAAAAGAGAACAATGATAAAAACAGATAAATTTTTTGTCAGAAGAACCGGTACAAGCCAATTCGGGGCAAAGCAAAATTGAACGAGCAAGGTTGCGCCCCTACAAATACATGAAGTTTTTGCCGACCACAAAGAGGCTTCAAAGGATGTATATGTCCATAAATAATGCACAACACACGGCATAGCATAGCCAAGAACGGAAGATGGATGAAGAAGAATTATCTTATCCTTCCGATAGAGAGGCATGACGGCATTTTGACTGATGTTATCATAGATTTGTTGCGGAGCCTAGGAATGTTCGATTGGCTTTATGTTCTAATAGCTTCACTCCTTTCGGACAGTCAGGGTCTCTGTACTCTTGTTGGCTGATAATTTTGACTCCTTACAATCTACCATCGTGGATGTGCATAAAGACTCCTTATATTTCTTGACACTTTGGTGGACGAGTTGAAACAATTGTGGAAGTTTGACGTTCAGATGTATGATAAATCGATAGGTAGGAGCATTGCAGGAATCCCTAAAATAGGAATTCCTAAATAGGAAACCCTAAAATAGGAAGTTGTATTACAAAGATAAGAGACCCTATTTTATATAGTAGGAAACCCTAAATTAATCCAGCGTCATTTATTTATGTCCAAATCTAATCAAATCAAATATTTAATATAAATTTCCAAATTTCATCACATCAAATATTTGACGAGTTTGGGCCCCACAAATATGCTATTACCAAATCCAGATTGAACCCAACTATTCACCCTCCAGTTTGATGGGAGGTATTTCACTCCATGGCTTCTCAACTGGACTTCATGCTTGTCGTCCTGCGACAGGGTTCTTGGTCCCCCTTGTCACTGATCTTTTTTCCCTCGAGCTGTTGTGCATGTTCCGTCGCTTCATCTCTTTGCCAACCACGTTGACACTAGCTGCTATGCATTGAACTTCCTGTACTATTAGGATCCTGCCGGCATCAACCTCACCATAAGTTTTAGCTACATATTCTTGATTTCGTCTTCCACCGAAACGTGCTACCATTTCGATGAGTTTCTTTACCCATGGCTTAGCCTAACCAAGTGGACAGTACGATTCTTCTAGGATTAAGTCTCAAGAACTTGCTCACCTTCGTGTCTAGCACGAAAGCTCCCCGTACACATGCATCATCGAGCATAATATTATACACTGTGCATGCCGTTAATGACCTACAGCTCCCCCTGAATTATGTCTATCTCAAATTGAGTTTGTTACACACCTTGATCTCCTTTCTGGTTTCGAACTACTAAAACCAATGTCGCTCCATGAAGCTTTGGCAAACCACCTGTCACCAAAATCGAATCCGTAGAACAACTCCCTCTTGGAGGCCGACTATTTGTCGTAAGACCAACAAACTGACCCTTAATCTTTAACTCATCTTCACTTATTACTTTGTCCTGACGAACGGAATCCTCCATGTCCCTTAAATCATCTCGAAGTCCTCCCAAGACAAGTTTCTAATGGTCCACAAACTTCTGCCGAATATCCCTCAAGCCTCCATCCAATGCTTGTGGTCTGCTTGTCCACCTCAACAGCTTAAGATTGTATGTACAACAATATATGTCTCCTCGGGCCAGCAGTTGGGACTCCTTTGTAAGCATCCAATCTTGGTCCCTAAATATACTACAACAACATCATCTAGCATCCTTCCTACAAAACCAAGTTGTAGCTCAAACTCGGTATATGTTGTACCCCATAAGAATGAGCTTATCGCCAAGCTCCATAGTCAAGTGCACATCAATGATCGCCACAACTGCAGCAGTCCCTTTGTTGTCCATCTTCGCACGTTCAAACCTACCGTCTCGGTATGACGTGAAGATCCTTCTATACAGAGTGGCATGATACGATGCCCCCGTGTCTAAGACCCACATCTTATGACACATGCCACAAGGTTACTCTGCGTCAGTTGTTGTGATGAAGAGATCTTTCATAGCTGTGAAATCATCATAATCATTATTACCTTTTGCCTTCTCAGATTTGAGCTCCATGCAGTTCCTCTTAAAATTACCCCTTTCACCACAGTGATAGAAGCCCTCCTTGCGGTCTATAGTCGTAAGATCCCGAGAACTCCCTAATGTCCTCACCTATGACTTGAGTCTTTCCTTTCCGTAAGAAATAACCAGAGCGGACTCGTAACCTCATGTTCCCGAATTTTCTATTACTATTATTTCCAATTTTTTTGATTTTATTTTCTAGGATTATTTAGGAATTATGATAGTTTAGTAATTAGTGAAGAGGGAGTGGCAAGTTTAGGAAATAGTTAGTCATGCTTAAGGTAGAAACTTTCTAGAATTTATTAATTATGTGCATGCTTTAGTTAAGCTACGAGCACTCTAAATTTTGAGTATTTATTTTATTATTTTAGTTTATTTTGATAGAATCATTTAATATTAAATATATATTCCACTTTTAATTTTGACTATTAATATCTTTTATCGTAGCTTTGATTTTAGAAGCACAACAATTGCCAATTTCTCAAAACTAGTTTCATAAGCATGTTCTAGACGAGTCCACCTTCGTTTAGGCATATTATGTCCTACTTAAACATGTTTCTTATACCTATTTTTCTTGTGCAACTTTGGGTAAAAATGTCAATCTAACACCTACCGTAATATCGATGTACTTTTCTGATTGAAATTGGAGGCCTAATCTAGACTCAAACTTTTGACCCAATATATGGCTTTGATCTACTCTGAGCCTACTACACACATGCCACTCGTGTCCCACTCAATTGAGTTCACATGTGCTACTTATACACACAAGTCATAAAAGACATATTTTCGGACTTTCAGGACTAACTACTACCCCAACCCGAAACTAGCCCAACTAGAAGTGGTAGAGCCTATTCTAGGTTGCCCTAACCTAATAGAATTATTTTAGATTAATTTTTTATCAATTTATGTCCAGCTTATTGATTTAAACCGATGTGCAAACCCATCATAAAATACTTTCCATAATTGGAACCCATTAAATCTTTTTGAGACTCAATCAAACATATCTTTGGATGTGGACACAAAATCCTAACAAACCTACCAAAACCACCTCTATTAAAACCTAAACCTCTTAACCTCAAAACCCTACAAATATATCCCCCTCATATCCCCTTCTCCTCTATACACCCAAAAGCGCCCCTACCTACAGCCCTAACCAGTCAGTATACCTTCAGCCGCCGCCACCTTTTGGACCACTTTTCGACCATCGTTTGACGTGCCACCACCTCCACGATGACCCTCTTCAACCCTTTTAATTAGTTAGTGGTTTAAAACTACTGTATGCAAAGTTTTATCCTAATTGATTCTTGCTCTTTTCTTTAAATTTATATAAGTTATAAAACATTTGATGTTGAGTAAAGAAAGGATTTAGAAAATAGGTTTTGTAGATGAATATGCATATATTTATTAGCTATTTAACTAATTAAATTAGCTGTTAGTGTTAGTGTTAGTTGTTGTATTTTCACATGGATGTATCTTGTAGGAATTTAGTTGATCAGTTTCGTGTGTGGGGTTGGACCTTCAAGATTGCAAGGATTTTAAATGCCACGAGTAGTAGTAATGTCAATATTACTACAACAGTGCATCGATCATTTGAGATTAAAAAGAAAAATATCGGGAAGGAGTGCACTAGAGTTTCAACAATTTCTTACAAGGCAAGCTACAGACTCTCAGTTTTATTATGCTATGGAGCATGATGAGGAAAATGTTTGTAGAAGTATATTTTGGACAGATAGAAGAGCGAGGACATCATATCTCCAGTTTGGAGATGTTGTTGTGTTTGATGTCATTTATAAGACAAACCATTTCTTGTTACCTTTTGCACCGTTTATTGGTGTAAATCATCATAAACAGTCTATCTTATTTGGATGTGCTCTTCTTGCTGACGAGAAGGAGGATACCTTTGTTTGGTTATTTGAAAATTGGTTGACATGTATATGGGGTAAAGCACCAGGAGCTATCATCACTGATCAAGACCCTGCAATATGCAATGCAAGCAAAAGAGTTTTTCCAAATACAAGGCACAGGTATTGCATATGGCACATTAGTCTTCATGAAAATGAGCATCTGCGTTCTTTATGTTCGGCTTATAATCCTGAATTTGATGAAGACTATGTAAATTGGTCTAAGAAAAGTCAAAGTGTTGAAGAGGCTGAGAGTTGTTGGGTGATCTTAAAGGAGAAGTACCAAAAAGAATTTTCAGAACCAATGACAGACAAACAAAAAATGAAGTGAAAGCTTGGAAGTGGTTGCATACGATGCATGAGAAAGCACGTCATTGGATTAAGGCGTACCTAAAGTCCTCGAGGTTGTTAACAGAGATCCTCTTCCTTATGACGTTGTCAATGGGTGGTTAAATAGTTTTCTGGAGCAACATGGATTGAATGACAAAGCACAAACTATATCTGAGGATCCAAGCACTCAGGTGGGGTCCAATGTGCCGACAGTAAGTGAATTGGGATTAAATGATGTAACTATTCATGATCCTACAAAGGCAAGAACTAAAGGCCGACCACGAGCAGCATCAAGGATTCAGTCAGGAATACAAGTATCACAAGATCAAAGTCAATCAAGAAAAGAACTTGTAGTATTTGTGGAGAAAAGGGCCATGACATGAGAACTTGTCGTATGAACATGGGCACCAATGGTAGAAATAAGGTATAGTTGCTAAATTCTACATGTTTTTATACTAGTATAATTTATTTTAACATCATTGCTCTTTATTTTCTGTAGGAGCTAGAAGCAACAGATGCCATTGATGTTTCTTTATATCTGCTTTAGGACCATGTACTATCAATCAGAATGATGTTTCTTTTTTCCATTTCTTACTATGCTTAAAATGCTCACTGGACAGATTGTCATGGCTATAATATAAATGAGCGTTCTTCTAATGTGAATTATGTTCTTCATCAAATATGTGTTTGTATTGAACTGATACTTATATTTATATATTTTAGATATATTGCACCTGAGACATATCTATATATTCATGCTGATAACAGGTGCATGCAACCATGCCTTCCATTTTCACTACATTAGTAGGTGGCTAAGACTCGTCAAGTTTGTTCTCTAGGTACAAACTTCCGTATTATTCTCTCTTTCAATTTCTTTATTTATTTATTTTGTGAACTTGTCGGTGATCAACGAATCATGTATCCCATCTATCCAATTGCTGTTGCAGCCATTGCTCTGGTCCTACCTGTATTTCCTGTGATCACACTCTTGTAGAAATATGAGCGTGCTAGATTAACAATGACTTCCCAAAAATACTAGTATTTTTTTTCTTCATCTTCATGGATTGATTGGTTTCTTGAGTGCCCGCTTGTGGTTAGGTGTTTCTTGTCTAGTCACAATGTTCTTGTCGCAATAGCAATTAGCTAGTACTGTTGCTCAACCTGCTGTTGATGTATTGTAATGTAGCCTCAAATGTTTCCGTCTGTTATAGACAAGTGGGCCTTGTATCTGATTTTTCATCTAATTTGGCACTGTTGTGATTTCTCGGCAGCATCCATCCAGGACCTATCAATTCGTTCAGGCAATGAAGCTGAATTTGGAGAGCACTCATACTGGTCATCTTGTAGAATATTCATCATTTGTTCCTATATTGGCTGCTCCCCCATGGGGAAAAAAATCTGTAAAGGAACAGTAAGATGACTCTAGCAACAATTATGATGCATAATGATAATGAAAGTGTAAGACAAAGTTAGACATATTATGGTTGGTTAGAGCTGTGCTCATCACTCTTCACCGTTGCAAGTATTTTATAAATAATGTTGCTATTTTATTGTAGCAGTAATGCTTTGTGGCTTTTAAATGATAAGGAGGTATTTTTGAGTGCTGAAAGTAAGCTTTTTGAGCATTGGATGCTTCATCTTTAGACTCTGGGCTGCTTCAGTTCTGTGTAGTTATGCTGACATATTGAAATCAATGGATCTCTGGTTGGTACTGGATGCTGTTTATAAGTGACAGTGACACTGCTCTGGCTTTTAACCAATGATATTGAATACAAAACAGTAGCTGTACACCTTTTTACAGCAAAGTCAGTTGATCTCTGATTGTGTTGGTTTAATGAGATGGGAATTAAAGAACATGACAACAAGGTTTCCTGCTTTAAAGCAGACTCTTTACCTCTACAGTCATGCAAATTTGAGAAATCTGTCATGATCCATAGCCTTGCTAAAGAACATTTAAAGACTGCAGAAATGAATTTCATTAGATATCTTTTACAATCATACTATAATAAGAGCCTCTAAATCCTGCTGCAATAGTTCATCTACTTGTTTCTCCTGTTTAGAGCAAATCACCAGCTAATTCACAATCTCCATTGTTTCTTTTGTATTCAAACACAATGGCTGCAAGATTTTCAATATATAAACTGGAGCCAAGTCTACTTGTATCCAACACAACATACATTTTACATTGATAAGTTTGAAATTGATATTACATTGAGATAAGATAAGCAAACAACTAAAGTAAAAAGTATCCCCTCCACAACAATGGTCACCTCAACACCTGTTACACATCCATAAATGAAAGATGTGTTCAACATTCAGGCCGCCTTTCTACATTTGTATGCCCTACAATATCCCGTTCACTGATATCCTCTCTGACATCTTGTCTCGTCGCACCTTGATTTGATGATCTCCTATAGAACCGATGTACCCAATCTTTGACGTTGACCCACGCCTGCGAACATGTCTCGACCCCCCCGATCTGGACGAATTGGATTGGATTGCCCGTTCCAACACTCCATAGCCTCTTCATACGTGTTGAAGTCGTGATACACCGCATTAGATATCCATAAACCTGTGCTTTGCATTCTTCCCATGTCAAATAAATGCCGCATTGCCTACCACTCTTCACAACATAATTTTTTCCCATTCCAAACTACAAAATATCATCCAAAAATTATGATAAGCTGAAAATTCATCACATATTTATTGAACTTGAAAATCTATACATTGACAACATAAACACAAACACTACTTGAGAGAATGTTAGTTCTGAAGAATGAAAGATATTAGTTAAGCTGGAAATAATGTTGGTCAACATTTTAGGAATTTTGAATTAAAAAACATTGACCTGTGTGTACAACAATGATTTACAACAGACAAAACAGGTCAAAAACAACACCGGCATCATCACCTGGTGAATTTAAACCCTGTAATTTTTAATTCGAAAAATGTTTCAATATATTGTTAATGCAGATACTCATACAAATAACCATTGAAGATGGAAGTACATGTAGAGCTACTTGAGTTAAGCTGATAGGCAAAAGAATGATGTTAATGAAAATGAATGATATTTGAGAAAATATTCAGAGGCAATTGCTCAATCCTGAATCAATGTGTATTGAGACAATACAGTCCCCAATGTACCAACTCATAGTGTCGTACCCAAAAACCCTAAAGCAACCCAAAATTAAAATGAGTTTGACAATGAACAATGACTGAGGATTGAGAAATTTGAAAAAATTCATTGGAAAAGCCTATTAGTGGCTGTCAACTAGAACAACTTCCAATTAAGTACTGCAAAATTCCAGTGAAGACAAATATTTCCATCAAAGAAACCTACACAAATGAATCATGAAGATCTTCAGATCCTACCCTACAGTGAATAAGCCGATATCAAATTAGGGCTTCTCTCTCGATCAACTCGCTTGGGTAAGATCTGAAGCGATCCCCTCTTCTCCCAGATCTGCGAAATTCCTGCGTAAGAGGAGATCTTTGCAAGAGGACGAACTTGCCGAGATGCTCCCCTGCCTCCCTGCGCTCGGCCTCAGAGATGGCAAGGGCTCGTGCGATGGAGTTCGCTTCAGCTTGGGGATTCTGTCGTGGGATTTTAACCTAGCCGCACGGGATGTAATTTTTTTTTCCAGCCTAAACGATCCCCTCTTCTCCGCACGGGATTTTAACCTAGCCGCACAGGGATTTTTTCAGCTTGGGGATCTGAAGCGATCCCCTCTTCTCCATAGGGAGTGGTAAATAGATGGCCCTTTCCGATTTTTTTTCCAGCCGCACGATTAGATCGGACGGACGAGAGCTCGCGAGCGCAGGGAAAGCAGCCTGAGGCCGACCTCAGGCCCATTTTACCCCCTATATATATATATATATATATATATATATATATATATATATATATATATATATATATATATGGGGTCTTCTACAATACAAACTGCCATTTTATTGTATCGATACATGACAAAAATGGACCATTCATTTTTTATCCAATGGTTCTTATTAAAAGGGCTTTCTTATAATACGATTAGAGTAGAGAACATCATTTAATGCAATGTTTTCCTTTTAACCGGTTGGTAAACTTGCTATTGTAGGTTATTGTGTACTTTAAAATATTGAATGTTCAATAACAAACAAATTACGGTAATCTAGGAGGTTTTTTTTTAAAATAAGTTATCATGTTAATATGACATCCTATATCAAGTAAAGGAGACAACTTTCACATTTTTTAATGCACTTGTTTTATCATGTATCGATACATTCATGTATTGAAGAATTCTCATATATATATATAAGCTCCCTTCCTATACAGGAATAAGTACAAGAATAATTTACAGGACAGTTACGAGAAATAAAATCTTTATGGAGAGAAATGAAAAAACATACGTCTCTCTTTCTTAAAAAATCTAAATATTTTCTAAAAAATAAATATAACAAATAATGTATCTTTCAAAACAAATATATTTAAATACAAATTAATTTTTAAATCTGAATCTTTCCATAAAGATATATCTAAGGTATAATCTACCTTTCAAAGCAAATCTATATTTAAAAATGTTAATTTTAATGTTAATTAAATACTAATATTAATGTTAATTATAATTTTATGTTAATGTTAATATTAATGTTTATTTTTTATTAATAATAATAATAACAATAACAATAACAATAACAATAATAATTTTAATTTTCGTATTAATTGAAAATTTTAATATTAATGTTAAAACTAAAATTAAATTAACACTAAAATTAACATTTAAATTAACAATAAACATCAAATTAATATTAAAAAAATTTAATATTAATATTAATATTAATATTACATTAATATTTGAAATAGATTTGTTTTCACATGATATAGAACCGCTATTGTAAAGAAAACAATCAAGAGAAATTAATGTCTAATAGTAGAAGATTTATGGAGTTTTGCTATAAGTTCTTGATGAACTCTTCATGGGAGATCCAAGGGAATGAGAGACTTTATCGTTGTTGTTGGAATGAGCATGAGTAGCCAGAGCATCCTGTCACGGACTTAGTGTTTTAGGCTACACTTCGATCCCTGTGGTGCACAAGCTTCCTACTCGAAGTCCCGTGCCAGCCTTCCCGAACACACTTAGCTAGATCGCTAAGGTGATATTGAGAATAATGTGGAGCAAAAAAGAGAGAGAGAGAGAGGCTTGTAAAAGCATGGAAAATATGGGGTTCATGCGGATCACAACTGACTGCATAATACTTTGGGCCAAACTGGTCCGCATAAAGGAGAGTCGCATGACAGATTCAGCACCCCATATGGCCCGTCTGCAACCAGACTGATTCGAGCCGCAGAAGGAAGATATACGGCCAAGTTGATCAGCCCTCCTGATAAAGCTGACAAACTCTGTCAAAACTGACAAGAATGACAGCTCTGACACTCTGACAAAAAGATAAGACGTGATCAGACAAAATGTCATGTCACTAGAAAAACAGGGTTCATGTGCTTAGACATAGTCATGCGGCCATAAGGATTGCTACCAGAGCCGCATGAATCTTATGCGGCTCAACCTATGCGGTCCTAAAATCTCTAAGCTTTATGCGGCCAAGGGTGACTGTAACCTAAGCCGCATGAGCATTATGAGGCCCAAAATACAGAATCTATACGGCCCAAAAATCCTTAAGCTACATGCGAACTAAGGGAAACTGCGACCTAAGCCACATGAGTCTTATGCGGCCTAGCATGGCCGAAAACTGAGAGACTCATGTGGCTCAAAATGACTCCAGATTAGTCCTATCCTGCGATAGGACACATGACAGGTTGACCAAGTCTCAACACCAAAATTTACTGTAACAGAATCCCAACAAATCGCCAGCTGGCAGTCGAAGAGCGGATCTTTATGTGCTGTTGTAGCTACGTGGCAACGGGCCATCTATGCGGCTCAAAACATACATCACTATAAATAGCAGGGTGACACACCCCTGCAAAAGGCTGGCAACCTATGAAGGGCAATTTCTTCAAGAGCTAAGACTGCGTCGGATAGTCCAAGGAGTAAGGCAGAGTTGATAACACTTTCCCGTGACTCCACCGTCACCCCCTAGAATAAAAACTAAACAATTGTACTTAGATTGTTTCCTAAGATTTCTTTCTAGACTTTTCTTTGTACAAGCGAGTTTGTAATCAATTTCAGTATTTTTGTAATACCCGTCTTTGATATTTTAATGGCAAACACGATGGCGACTCTGCTGGGGATGTCCTACTCCTCTGATGAGAAGCTGGTGACGCAATCCGACGCGTCCAAGCTCGGCTCTACGCAATAAATGCTTGTGGTTCATTTTAACCAACAAGCCTTCGAAGAAATGCTCTCTGAAGGGAGCGCCAGCCCGTCAGAGAAGCGAGCCAACCCAAAGAGAACCCGCAGGATGTCCAAGCGTAAAATTGTTGCCCTCGACGAAGTTTTCGAAGAAGCTCCTTCTGCGGCCCAAGACGGTGATCGAAGCTCTCCTGTGGCTTTGCTTCCGACCGCATAGGACCCCACTGTCCCCAAATCTACCAAGGAAAATACTACGATGCTGAGTTTTTAGGGGCATAAGGGAAATCCATGCGGACGAAAAAAGAGGCCGCATAAGAGAAATGTACAGTCTGTCTATGCGGCAGCCAACTCTGGCCGCAGGCAGACGATCCATGCGGCTGTCAATTCTTACCGCAAGAAGATGGCAACCAACTCTAGCCGCAGAAAGACAGCCCATGTGGTAGCCAACTCTAGCCACAGGAAGACGGCCCACGCGGCAGCCAACTCTGGCCACAGAATGATGGCCCATGCGGCAACCAACTCTGGCCGCAGGAAGATGGCCCGTGCGGCAGCCAATCCTGGCCTCAGACAGGATGTCTCATACGGCCCGTCAGAAGCTCTGGCCACAGGAAGATGGCCACAGAAGCTCTGTGTTCGACCATCTCTCATATGGGCCCGTCAGAAGCTCTGTGTTCGACCGTCTCTCATGCGGGGCCGACTCTATGCGACCCATTGAGAATGTAGAATATTCCAATCAGGACTCTTCTTACTATGCGCCTTCAGGTGCTAAGTTGAAGTAGTCCAGGACAGTGCGGACCCAACAAGCCGAGTCAACTGTCAAAGCTACTGACCGTCAGCAGGCACCGTTAACTGTTATACGGGCTCCTGATGGAAAGTTGTACAAAACCACCCGCGTCCAGTCCCCCAGGGCTAACAAAAAGGGTGGGTCTTTAAAGTCTTCCTCCAACGATAGAGAGCAAGTGCTTTTACTAGCCTCGGATCAGGGAGCAAACATGATACCTACGCACCTGTGTGCTCGGGGTACCCGAGTCCACAAGTTTGATGCAAATGTAGATCTGCCTATTGTCGACTTGCGTGAGGTGATTACTCAAAAATGCAAGGAGGCAACCTTGGCATGCGATGAGTCCCTCTCGGGACGTCGTTGCACCCAAGTCATCATCAACTGCTGCTGCGATAAGTCGGCAGCACCTGAAGATCGGCAGTCCGTTTTCCAACGACTGCAGCAGCCAGCACCTGTCCGACAACAACTCGAGAAACATGTGCAAATTTTGGAAGACGAGGAGTTTCCTTTCGCCTCCTGTAATTCAACTCGAAAGGTTCCACCCGGCAAAGGGGAAAAGAAGACAGGCTTTTCCAGCCCGACAATCTCAGCCAGCGTTGCAAGGAAACTCTCGTCTGGAGGACTGCCACTGACAACCACAGGGGGTGTCTATTTAGGCACTCGATCCAAAAAGAAGCTTCCAGCACCTACGGATGCACCTTCGGCCTCCTTGGGAGTAGATGAAGCTGGGGGTAGCAGTCCCCTCAATATATACGACAACCCGGTGTACCAAGAGCATACACAGGGGGTAGAGATCCCCCAAAATTACGCAACGGACTTGGACTTCCCTGAGGGCGACCGCCTCGCCAAGACGATGCGGCTTCCTGTACAGGGGGTAGCACCCCTTCCGAGTCCGAGGAAGATGACATTCTGCCATTCTTCGACGATTTCTCTATACAAGGGTACGACACAGAGAGCACCTCTGCTACGATCCCTTTCACCTCTACCCACGTGAGGATAGTCTTTATGGCCGACGATGATCATGAAGCGCCTACTGACCGACAACGTCTAGAAGTACTTGAAGCCATGCTCCTGTCCTTGGTCAAGTCTGTAGACAAAATCAAAGCCGCCTTGCCAACTCAACCAGCAAGGATGCCCGGACAAACAAGCTTGGGACCCGCAGTCAACGCGGACTCCAACACAATCACCCCTCCTTTGGGTGATGATCCTTTAGGAGCATCCATTCCTTCTGCCGTGGATGAAGCCAAGGAGGCAAGGAGGGAAGTCCAGGAGCTTCGAGCATTATTCAATGTCCGAGACCTCAGAATACGGCAGCCATATCCCGTCGCATGGAGAGATATTCCTTTTCCTCCATGCTACAAACCATTCTATATAGATTCGTATGACGGAAAGACCTCTGCTAGTCGGTACATGACTTATTTTGAGGTCACAATCGACCACTTGCCGTATAGCGATGCCATCCTCATACGATTATTCATCGGAGCATTGGAGGGGATCGCGTTCGACTGGTACCGCAACCTTTCTGACAACTGCAACCATTCTTTTGATAGCTTCAAGCACATATTCCTGGAGAGATTCTATGAGGTGGGGCATGATGTGACAATGTCGTCTCTCATGGACGTCGTTCAGGGAGAGAGGGAGCTGACAAGGAACTATATCGAGCGGTTCCGCCAAACCGCAATGAGATTGCCCCAAGGCAATCCCGAAAGCTCCTTGATCAAAATCTGCCAGAAGAAGTTGCTCTCTGCAATTAGCCTCTGGATGGGCGATGATCAGTTCACGGATTGGACGACCTTCATCATAAGTGCTACCAATACGGAGACAATGTTGAAGAAGGCTCCCCAGTTGGGATTACACATCCCAGATGGAGAGGATAAGGGCAAACGTCCTAGTTCTACCAACAACAACAGTGGCGGCATCTCCAACCGGGACAATAAAGACAAACAGGCCATGATCGTTGATGCGACCAAGAAGCCTGAACAAAAACAGACGGAAGGTCAGTGGCCCAAGATGAATTACTCATTTGAAGATAGTCATGTCAAACCTATCTTCGATATGCCCTTGCAAGGGGGTAGGATCCAGCTCCTTCCACCAAGGCGCGAGCCTCGAGCGGCAGAAATGGAGGACCCAAAATATTGTCACTTCCACCGCTATGTCCATCATTCTACTCATGACTGCTTCCAATTAAAGTGGTACATCCAGAGTCTTATCGACCCCAAAGCTCTGTCGCTAGACTTTGAAGAGGTTACCGTAGCGGCGAACATGGTGTCAATTTAGGTCGACGACTTTTCTCCAACAAGTACTCGAGACGGGGTAATACCTATCCCCCGGGCAACGATAAAAGTTACTAATCTTTTTCCCGTCCGGGAGCAGACGACTGGCTTGGTACCTCTCACCACGTCCCAAGGAGAGATCATGTGGGTACACCCAGACTTAGTGCCCGAAGTTACCCAAGCGGTGCCATCTCCAGCCAATAAGAAGAAGGGCAGGAAGTCCAGATCTTGCCATACAATTTTAGCCGAAGCTGAGGAAGCGACAGCCGTTGTTACCCGGTCTGGGGCACAAGTCCAGCCCACTCCAGGTAGTTCAGTTGAAGAACCTCAGCCAGCAACGCTGCCGGCAAGTGATATTTTGGGGCCATCTCAGCCTCCACCGGCGGACAAATCCAAGCCGAAAGAAACCCGCTTCGACAGGCCGCTCCGTAAAGATGCACCTCAGGGGTTGGAGAGACCTTACAACTTTGACATATTAGCACAATTGGCTAATACACCGACAAAGTTGTCGTTATACGAGCTCTTGAGGCTCTCCAAAGATCTTCGTATCGCATTGAGTGAAGCACTCCAAAATGCTGACGCCTACTTAGCCCAGGTCAAGCCTCCAGGGGAAGACCCGTCAGCAGATCTCCATGGCATCAACTGTGCAGATTCAATGCCCAACATCGTATTCACCCCACAGGACATGCTAATCAAAACCAACATGCATGACCGCCCCTTGTACTATATTGGATCATAGGCGACAGTAAGGTGGATCGGATGCATATCGACCCTGGCTCGTCGATAAGCATCATCCCGAAAAGCTTACTTCAAGTCCTCGGCATCCCTATGCACCGGCTAGCGGCGACCAACACTGGCATTAGCTATTTCAACTCGAAAAAGAGCTATCCCTTAGGAAAGATCTGATTGAAATGTCAGATCGGTGACCTAAGAACGGAGGTTACCTGCTACGTCATAGATACAGATACGTCCTACAATATCCTCTTGGAACGTCCGCGGATACATGACTATATGATCGTGCCATCCACACTCCACCAGTGCTTCAAGTATGTTAGTAAGCATGGCTTCGTGAAGACTGAATTCGCCGACATCGATCCCTTCAAAGGGGTTGAATCTTATTATTCTTCGAAGGCTTTGTCTATATGAAGAATCCAAGAAACATATAACTGACGAACCAGATGCCATCACAGGGCCAGAGAAACCCATGAGAATTTATCTCCAGGCCCGTAAACCGGGCAAAGCCCCACCCTTTGTCGCAACTTTGCATAAAGAGGTGCCCGGTTCTCCTGCCTCACCTGCACAGTTGGAACCAATGGTCATCCGGCTCCCGAGATCCAGCTAGGAGCCAAAACCCGTCATAGGGCCGATGGTGATCCGATTGCTGAAATATCATCAAAGGCGGCAAGAAGATGCGAGGCCCTCTGTGACGCCGATGGTGATCCGATTGCCAAAATCCACTCAAAGGCAACCGGAAGACACGAAGTCCTCTACAGAGCTGATGGTTATCCGTCTTCCCAAATTGAGCCGACAATCAAATGTCGACCCGAGGCTCTTAGGCAAGCCAGTGCCACTAGCACCCTTGGTGGTCAAGCTGTCTAAGACAGTACCCCGACCTCTGGGCTCGCAGGGGGTAGCCGAAGAGGACGTAGAACTCGCCAAGTACCTGGTTGAACAGGTGGATAGTCCCTCTCCTGATGATGTAATCCCTATCGACAAAGTTCCTTATTTCATCAATAAGAGGCTGCCGTTGGACTAAAAAAAGAAGAAGAAGAAGAAGAGTACTGCCTAGAGTGTCGAGTTATGTACATCAGGTACCTCTGAACTTACACTCTGTATCCCTATGAGTGACAAGTCATGTATGTTGATACCTTTGAACTTCCGCTCTGATATTTTTGATTGTCATATATCACGTCCATATTACCTCTGATATAGACAATCTACTAGCTTAACACCTGTACCCAACCCAGGATAAAGAAATGGTGTTAAGACCACAAAACATATCACGTCCATATTACCTCTGTTGGATTTTGTCTCGAATCTATTACTCGTACCACCAGTGCACAAAAGGGTAATAGGTCCACCAAAATTCATTCCTGATTATCGTGTGTCACGTCCATATTATCTCTGATACCGATAATCTCCCGACTTAACACCTGTACCCAGTTCGGGATTAAGACATGGTGTTAAGACCACAAAACCTATCACGTCCATATTACCTCTGTTGGGTTTTTTTTATCACTTACACCACCAGTGCGCAGAAGAGTAATAGATCCACTAAAATTCCCCTTACGGGATATCCCGTACAACCACCCCTACGTGGTTGTATATTACCTCTGAGTTGTTCTATACATCCCTACAGAGTTCACTTCTACTATGTCCATACTACCTCTAAGTAGGAAAGCTCTGCCATTTATTCGAACCTATCACATCCATATTACTCATGTTAGGTTTCGTTCCTAATCTATTGCTCGCATCTCCAGATGCACAAAAGAGCAATAGGTCCACTAAAAGTCCTCCAGCGGGATGTCCTTTATCAAATACAAATGCTGTATTAGACCCTCTAGTACAAGCACCTCAGATACTACAAATAAAGAGTGGAGTGAATTTATTCTGCTTATTCAAAATCAGTTACATTCACAAGACTATATCTCAAAAAAAAAGAGAAGGGGAAATTCACTACTCATCAGCAACACATAGCTTGGTGAGAATGTCTTCCAGCTGCGCAGTTAAGCACTCAATTCTCAGTCTGACTGGCATTCAGCTTTCTGGGATAGCTTTTCAGTATCCTCAAGATGTGCATGAGCGTGTCAATTTTTCTCTAATTTCTTCAGTGCACCCTCTAGAGCAGCAGAGGCTCGTGTGACCTCAACACTCTCCTTGCAAATCTTCTTTCTCTCCTGACGAGTGGCTTGGAGCTCAGTCCCAAGAGATGTCATCCTGGCTTGGAGCTGGAGGAGCTGCTCGTTAGTTTTGGCCATAGCATGAATGGCGGTCTCTTCACGAATCAAGCAAATCTCACCCTCTCGGCTCAGCCGGTCATGTTTAAGAGATAGCTTATGGAGGTCCTTCTCCAAGGTGGGCTTAGTCGTCTCCTGTACGGCCTTCACCTTTTCCACGACTGTTATAAGGAAAGCACGCTCCTGCTCTATTGCAACAAACACATCGATTTGCCATAATTTTTGCAACTGGATTAGAAACTGATCAGCCTCTGCCAGCTTGTGCTCCAGAAGGAAGGCCACCCCTTTTCCACCCGAAAGTGTCTTCAGTAGGTCAATCTGGCCTTGGGCGTAGTGACGGGCCACGGCAAATGAAGTCCTTCTCCTTGAAGTAGCTTCAACCTCTTGTTTTAGATGACGGTAGAAGCTCTCAACTATATCCCTTGACGATTCGTCCAGATTCTCTAAAGACGACGGCGTCGAAGGAATATCATCCAAGGAACCCGAAGGTGCGTAAGAAGAAGGCATAGCAGAGCTTGACGACCCTATCAGAAGGGAAACAAACTCCGAACGACGAGACTCCTGCACAACAGCAATCTCCTCTTTTACAGCTCGAAGTAGCTGAAGACTAGGCAGAGTGGAGAGTTCAATCTCCGAGGAAGAGACCGCTTCAATCAACCCTACATCCACCGATGCTGGTATAGGAACCACCGCCTCTACCATCAGCACTTCTGGTATAAACGGCTCTGAACTCGGCTCAGCGGGATTCTTTTCGATTTGAAGGTGAGGAGGTCCATTTCTCCTCTTCGTTAAGAGGTCCTCTCCGACGTCGTCCACTATCTCCTCCTCCGCGACTATGTCCACCAATGATAATGAAGGAGCACTGCCTATAGATCCAGAACAACCGACAATCAGCTTGACTCGAAGGATATAAAGAAAGAGGAGAATTAACCTCCTTGTCGGCAAGAATATGACATGGCTTACCAGGGGAGGGTGGTGGAGACCGCGGCTCGCTCTGGACAATCATAATTCCTCCCAATGCCCCCATATCCTCCTCTACAACTATATTCGAATCACCTGCATCTATCACTCCAGTCCCGATCGACCCGAAAGGAGGTGTAGCTGGGTCGGTTGCGACCAACTGAGACCCTACAGCCTCGATATTTGATTCTGTAAGGCTTGCACTTTCTTCGACCAGGGTGCCCATAATTGGAGGAATCTCGAAAGCAACATCGGGCAACGGAGGGTTTATGCCTTCTAAAGCCTGCACGAAGAAAAGAGAGAGAAACAATAAGACAAAATTTCAAAAGTAACATAGTGGTCAGTCGAAATGAAATTTACCTCCGGGAGGGTTTTGGTGTCCCTGTCCTCTTCCGCAAGGTCAGACCCTCGATTCCTAAATGCAACCCATTTATGAGAACGAGGCCTATCAGCAACGGAAGGTCCACGCTTACTTCGCTTAGACGAAGGACTCGGCACAGAAGAAGGCAAGCGCGTCACCAGAGTACTTACAGGAGCAACAGATCGTTGTATTCATCCTCATCTTTCGTATCAGTAGAATCGGAGTCAGAGATTTCAACGGCCTTCTCCCTCCCTTCCCTGTTCCTCTTTTTGGGCTCCTTTTTTTTCGCCAGCTTAGTACAAGTTATGAAACTGTTACTCACAACGAAGTTGCGGGGAGGCCCATTCACAAAGACATGGTGGACGACCGCCATGTACGAGATATGCTCCAGGCCCCCGGTATCAGGAAGATAAAATATGGTTTAGGTATGGATGGTACTGTAGTAATGCCAGGCTTGGATACCATCTAGGACGTCGCCCTCATAACCCAATCAGGGACTCGGGTTGTCCAAAAATAGCTGGCAGTATCCAAACAGTCTAGAATATCGGCTAGGCAAGTAAGGTTTCAAAAAGGCAACGTTACGGTTGCGGTACACCAGATGTGCAGGACGGATATTCTGCAACCAGCAGAACATCTTCTCGGATAGAATCTGGGGTGTGACACTGCCATCAGATAAAGATGCCTTATTTCCTTATCAGTAAAAGGTGGGATCGACACAAAAAGGATTAGCTGTCCATCCGTGCGAGCGCAATACTGCAATCGAACATGGTCAAACAGGTCCAAGGCATATCATGATACTGATAGATGAATGCATCATTAACCGTCGTGTTCCCCTCAGGGTCAGGTCGCATCAGAGAGGGGCAGTACATTAGCAGCCACCCCATCAGGTAGTTGTAGGGTAGCTCAATTCGGTTAAAATCCTTTGTAATGTCACGAGCTATGGTTTTGGCCGTAAAGATACGAAGGCCCCGATGGATGCTGTACACCATGGCTGGGAGTAGAGCTAGCCTGCCTTCGAAGACTAACTTGACAGCAGGAAGGATCAGGTTGCGACTTATTCTCTCAATAGAATCAGTACCCTTCGAGACCACACATATCCTCAGCCATATCATCAGAAATCCAGCCAAGATGGCCTTATTTGACAAGGGTTGGGTATCTTGATAGAAGTAGTAGAATGTGTCGGACTGGCTTCCGAATCTGTCACCAGAAGGTTTGGTCCTCTTGGCGCTTTACACCTGAGCATCCACCCCTGCTTGAGTCTGAGGGCACCGAGGGACAACCCGGCCCGAGGCGCCAAGGTCGAACAAGTAACTGACCCAAGCCTTAGTGTGAGGAAGGGTCCCCTCAGAACTTTCATCTTTTTTCTTCGACATTTGTTGACAAGTGCTATGATGACATAACACTTCCCGGTAAACGACAAGGAACCTGGGAAACTATCGCTCTAATTCCTCAAACTCCTCATTCGCGGGGGTATACTCTTCATAAACTTCGTCTCCCCAGGGCAACTTGGAAACGTATGCATCTCGTGAAGGGCGAGCCCCATCTCCCCAGTAGGTGTAAAAAGGTTCCCGTACGACGATTGTACATCTCGAGGAGCGCTATGAACAACCTTGTGTTCATAGGAAGACCATAGCAAGTGCCCCTTATTGCGTAGTAGAGGCCGAGCTGCTGTAAAGTATCCCCATATGTCAACAGAATCCAGAGTGTCAAGTTGACCCACGGAGGGGAACAACACATCAATTCTGTAGCGACAGTCTGCCCGTGGGATATGATCCTTTGTGGGCAATCTGGTTCAGGAAGGTGTCAGCCTCAGAGAACCAATTATTGGGCCTCCGGTCATTTATAAAACTACCGGGGGCTAGTCCGACGATAGAACAACTGACCGACTCCCTGGTCGCAACTGCTGACCGCACTCGTCTATTATAATAGATATTGCCTACGAAGATTGCTTGTCGGTCCTAAGTGATGGCATCCACCATTCGCCTCTCGATAGGTTCCATGTTGAAAATTGACAGAGAGAAATGGCGTTCCATCTGAGGAAGGTGAATCGGCATCCCGTTGGAAAGAAAATCTTAGCTCTCAGATAGCTCCAGTGTACGGGGGTTCGAGACAACTATAGTATATCCGAACAAGAATGCGGGCTTCAGATGAGTGTCCTCTAGCTTTCCAGAATTCATCAAACTGAGTAAGTAAAAAAATGATTGGTTCTTGATCTCCCTTAACCTGGCCTCAGGTTGATTCTGGGTGATCTGAGTCGACATGCGTTCAACTATCTAGTCAAGTCTCACACCCAATGCAGATTAGGCATATCCTATCAAGAGCTCCTTCGATAGAGCTGGGCAAGTTCACTGCAAAGGACAAAGAAGGAGTAAAATTAGAAGAAGTTTATTTTTTTCAACTATGCGGCCTAGCCAAACAGAACCTATGCAGCCTAGTTATGAGGGATGCGTGGGCAGCTTAAAGAATATAAGACGCATACGGCTCAGTCATACAGTGCTTATACGGCCCAGTCATGAGACACTTAGGAGGCTCAGTCATGAAGTGCTCGCAGCTCAGTCATGAGGCACTTACGATGCACTTATGCGGCTCAGTCATGAAGTGTTCATGTGGCTCAGTCATGAAGTATCCATATGGCTCAGTCATGAGGCGCTTATGCGGCTCAGTCATGAAGTTCTCATTCGGCTCAGTCATGTGATACCTATGCGGTTCATGCGGCTCAGTCGTGAAGTGCTCATACGGCTCAGTCATAAGGCACTTATGCGGTTCAATCATGAAGTGTTCATGTGGATCAGACTTGGGGCACTTATGCGGTTCAGCTTCGAATGTGTAGCGCTTATGTGGCTCAGCCCATGTAGCGTTATCATACAGAACATACGGTCCAAATGAGATAGGGCATGCATCGAGCAGGCTTAAAGCATAGAGGCGATATAATAGGCCCGCGCATAAAATATGCGATATGGTAATTCAAAATTTCAGTCATCGTCTTTCCACCGTCCTTACCCTTGATAGGGGGTTACACGTTGGGATAAATAGAAGAAGAGTCTGCTGCTCTCGACGGAGAGACGAGTACCTTCTCTTTAGCCGCAGCACCAGTTGACTTGGAAGCTTTTGGAGCCATGGATAAACTGAGATAGAAAGGATGATGAAGACGAAGGAGAAGAAGGTGAAAGAGAAAAATCTCTCTCCGAAATGACCTACATTTATGGAGTTTCTGAAGAGAGCTGTTTCGATTCTCGAGATCATTAAAGATAATGACGACGTTTGGAAATTTTATCCCTAGTAACCGTCCGCTTTATCTCGAAAAGGGAACCCAAATCTAAAACTAAATTACGAAATTAAATGCAACAGTGATAGCTGGCAGGCTGGATGGGGTCTCTCTGCAGCTTAAGATTTCTCTGTGGCTTAAAATTTTCTTACGACTCAAGATCTTCCTGCAGCTAGAGGTCTCTTCTAAACTTGAAGAGTCCTTGCGGCTTGACATATCTCCATGCTTTTATTCAAAGTATTCCAAATTTGCAATTTGAAAACTTTGAAGGGGATCTTGTAGAAGTATGGAAAATATGGGGTTCATACGGATCACAACTGACCACATGAATACTTTGGGCCAAAATGATCCGTATAAAGGAGAGCGGTATGACAGATTCAGCACCCCATGCGGCCCGTCTGTAACCAGACTGATTCGAACCGCAGAAGGAAGATATACGGCCAAGTTGATCAGCCCTCCTAATAAAGCTGACAAACTCTGTCAAAACTGACAAGAATGACAGCTCTGACACTCTGACAAAAAGATAAGACATGATCAGACAAAATGTCAAGTCACTAGAAAAACAGGGTTCATGTGCTTAGACATAGTCATGCGGCCAGAAGGATTGCTACCCGAGCCGCATAAATCTTATGCGGCTCAACCTATGCGGTCCTAAAGTCTCTAAGCTTCATGCGGCCAAGGGTGATTGTAACCTAAGCCGTATGAGCATTATACCGCCTAAAATACAGAATCTACGTGGCCCAAAAGTCCTTAAGCTACATGCGGACTAAGGGAGACTGCGACCTAAGACGCATGAGTCTTATGCGGCCCAATATGGCCGAAAACTGAGAGACTCATGCTGCTTAAAATGACTCCAGATTAGTCCTATCCTGCGATAGGACATGTGGCAGGTTGACCAAGTCTCAACCACCCAGATTTGCTGTAACAGAATCCCAACAAATCGCCAGCTGGGGCCGAAGAACGGGTCTTCACGTGCTGTTGTAGCCACGTGGCAACGTGTAACACCCACTTTTCTAAAATGAGGGTAATTTTGAACTTTTATAATTTTGATTAATCGATAATAAGATTTAACTCATGTTATGATTTTTGGTAATTTTTTCATCAATTTAAAACTATTTAAAATGTTGAATTATGATTTTGATGGTTAACTAGTTAATTCCTAGTTTTGCTAAGCTTAGAGACTAACCATGGGGACCTAACATGTGATTAGAATGACTATTTACAACTTTTTAGGCTAAGGGTATTTTGGTCATTTTGTGACTTTGAATTATTTAGGATTTGATTAATTGGTAAATTTTAGATTATTTTAATAATATTTAAATTGATGTATTATGATTTTGGTCATTTTTTATATTTAATATTTTAGGAAAATTTTATATTTTTAATATTTTTTATTGGATTTGTTTAGTCGGGTTTGAGTTTCATCTCGTACCGACTTGTATTATGACCCGGGTAGCTTGAACTCTAGATGGGACCTAATATTAAGTTAAGCATGGCTCACAAGACCCAACATTAAGTTAGTATTAAAACTAATTTTTATCATGTTAGAATGGTTAAGTTAGAGACTCAAACTAGATCATTTTGACCCCAAACTTGAACCTAGTCTAGACTTAACCATATGAGACTAGAGGGGCAATTAGGACATTTCCCATTAGCCCTAATGGATCTTTATGGCAGCCACCTTAAGGACAGAATGATTCATTTCATTCATTACAATCTTGCCTCTTTTATTTTTTTTTTGTTCTTCCCCAATTTTAGAGAGCCTTCCCATTGATTTGATCTCTAAATCAAATCATTCCTTCACCAAACCTTTCCTCAATCATTCCATTCTCTATGGGAAGGGTGCTACCAAGGATTGAAAGAGGAGTACAAGAAGGAGTGTCCACTTTGAGGGATCTTCGTATCGGAGCCGTATCCTAAAGAATTTCAATGGGATTCTACTCCCAAAAGGTAAAACCCATCCTCTAAATCGATTTCCTTTGCATATAAATTAGTTTTGAATCCGTAGGATCCATCTTCATGCATGTGTCCCATTTAGATTCAAATTTGAGACCATTTGGAGCTCTCTTGAGGATTTTAGATATGTATCTTGTGTCCTACTTGATATATCCCAAATTAGGACACCCTATTTGTATGTATGTATGATAATAGTTTAAATAGATATTTAGATTCATTTTATAATGGTTAGAGAGTGGACTGATCTTAGTTAGGATGGTTAGAATAAGTTTTATTTGGATACCTATGTTTGTATCTAAGTATCTTGGCCTATATGTGTTTTTTGTCAAATCCGTCATAATTTTCATCCACGTTTTTATTAACCAAAGCAACTTAGAAATATCATAACTTTTAGCTTAGAACTCCGATTTATCTTTCATTTTTTTTAAAAGAACCATATCGAAGGTAGCTTTCCAAATATGTATTTTAATAAGCCAAATTCTTTCTGTAACTTTCTGTAGAATTATTTGAGTGTCAGCTATATGAAAGACGAACGCGTTTCGGTATTTTCGCGATTTCGGGAGCTTCCGGACACGAAAATGCGATCCGTTTAAAGTTTCGGAAAGCTAACACAAAGGGCTACGACATACTTTAATCCTAGAATTTAGTGAATGCCCAATTGGTACAGTATTGATTTTAAGCAGAAGAGTGACTATACGATATATGCATTTTGTGTAACCTATGAGCCTATATATGGATATTAAATGAATATAGAGTATGTAATACATGATATTAGATGAATGAAATGATATATATGATATATTCTCTTTACATTAATGTAAATATATGGTTGAATGCAAGCATGTAGGAATACTTAATATAATGCATATAAGCAATGCGTGAATGAAAGAATGATATACAATGTATGCATGAAGATATATGTAATGATAGATATGAATGCATAATGTATAAATATTGTAATATATATATAATGATAACATGTATGGTAATGTAGAGTATATGATGTAAGCATGAATGAATGGAGAAAATACATGTATATAGGTAATATAGAATGTAATATATGAATGCAAGCATGCAAGATATGTATTGTATCCATATAGGATGTATTCACTTAAAGATAATGTAATATATGAAAGGAATGAATGAAATCTATAACAAGATATGTAAGGTAATGCAAGGAATGAAATTATGATGTGTGCATATTTGTATGTCTCTATGTTAATGTATGAAATGATATGAATATACAATATATGCATATGTATAAAACATGTAGGTAATGCATAGATACATGAAATAAATTTACAATATGTTAATATAAATACAAGTATCTAATATGCATGAATGTAAGTATAATATATACAAGTATACATGTATGTATCATGTAAATGTAATATACATGATATATATGTATGCTATATACAAGGTAGTATGTATGTATGTATGTATTTCTATAAACTGAGTTAACCTATAACCTTTTACACACATGCATTCATACACCCTTTGACATCATGTATCCCATGTCACATACACCTACCTAACACTAAATTTTAGAACATTAACACATATCCTTTCATACACATGCCAAAGACACACATACTCACTTACTCTTTTACCTCTCTTTCTCTCTCTCTATAGATATATGTATGTGCCTATATTATAGCTTTTCATATATCTATGTATATGAATATGTGATAGTGATGCATATATATATATATATTATATATATATATATATATATATATATATATGGGATGTACATATAGGTAGCCTATATGTTATGAGTGTACTATATATATTAGATATATATATGTTATGTGTATATGTGTTTGTGGTTTGGCTTAGGCATGATATAGCCTATAGCCTAGGCTCTTAGCCTATGGTGTGTCTGTTTGCATAGTGAGAGTTTAGTTAGACTTGTTTAGTCTTGATTAGGCCTAGAATAGACTAGTTAGAGTATAGACTTATTGGTTTAGGTTTGACCTAGTTGACCTAGTTTGACTAGTCTAGTTGACTAGAGTTGACCAAGTATTGACTTTAGCCTAGTTTGACCTAGACAGCATGTAGATGCATTGTAGTAGTCTATTTCCTTATTTTAGACATATTGTAGCTTGTGTTGCTCTGATTAGGAGACAGACACCTCTCCTCAGGCAGTACACCCTCTTCGGACATTCAGTTATCAGGCGAGTACATTCTTTGATCATTTTATATCCTGTTAGAATTATTTTCCTGCTTTAGATTACTTTTCTTGATGCTGTCACATTGGTAACATGGATTAGTACTATATGGATCCATTCTTGAGATGTTATCCCCTCAGGGAGCATCGTATACTACTGTTCTGTGCGTTTCACTTACATGGTGTATTACTATGCTTCACGATTCTTCGATCACTTGTGACATGTACTCTCATGATCACAGAGTCTTCCCAGAATCACCCATTTATGGGCATTTCTAGAATCACCCATTTATGGGCTATCCATATATCACCCCTTATGGGCCTTTGTATGGAATTATAACATAACCTGGTTGGATCCTTGTGTATTGATTGGGGTACGGGGAGTAGAAGTTGACCTATGAATAATATCCAAGTAGTAGTTTCTAGAATCACTCCATAGTATAGTTCCCAGAATCTCCTATGCTATTTACATGTTTATATTGTACTTTGACTCACTAGCCACTGTAAGTTCTCTACTTATAGTAGATATTTCCATTACAGTTCTCTCTTTCTGTTTACATACTGTATTTCCTTCAGATCCTGTATCTTACTTACTGCATGATTATATTTTCTAACCTGCTATGAACTGTTGAGATGTATTGTACTCGCTCCTGTCCTGACTGGACCTGTTGATAAATTTTATAGATAGCTTGGAGGTTGCCTGCTAGCCTAGAGGAGACACATTAGAGGTTGTTTAGTTAGCTATTTTTAGTTGTCTTAAGTTGTATTTATGGATTACTGTATTTGAGCTTGGAGATGTATTTCTGGGTTGTGTATCTTAGATACTTAGACTTCTATCTGCTGTATCTCTTTTGGATTTCATGTTTTATCTATATTCTATTATGCTCTACCTTAGATGTGATTGAGTTTACATTCTTCTATGTCACCCCTATTCGGGGAGTATAAACTGCTTAGCCTTATACTGTTAGATGCATGAGACCTAGGACAGCGTTCTACCGCCGATACTGCGGCGTAGGCTGGACGTACCCACGTCTCGTGCCCTAACTCTAGGGTGCAGGTCGTGACACGTTTTTAGTAGTGGCCCATGCAGGTCGAGTTTATGTAGTGGTATTCGAACTAGAGTACCACTACAGCCTGCAGTAGGATTATGATATTTTTTTGAAGGTACTCAATCACAGTTAGGATCCCCTGAGAGATTGCTGGGACGACCCTTGAGAATTATTTTAACTTCGATTTGAAAACTCTCTTCCCTTGATTGATTTGTCTTTACTTTCTGTTGTTGATTTAATTTTGATGGATTACTGTTGAATTAGAGTTTGTATTTTTGATTTGATGGAAGATTGTTGAATTTTGAATCTTAATGTTAGCTGTAGCATCCGAGTTTGTATTTATATGATTTGAAAGATTTTTGTTCTTTTTGAATCTTGATTTTCGTGATAAATTTGATTTTGGGTATTCATTGTTGATTTAATTTAATTTTTGTCAAGATGAAATTATATGGGCTAGGTCATCTAAGTTATGAAATCTAGTCTTCTATAGTCACATTAGCCAGTATGGTGATGACATATAGTCTGATTTTGGATATATTTCTCGGGTGTAGGAATTTAAGGTTTTTGCAGCCAAGCTAGCGGCATCGCGAAAATGTTAAATACCATGATTCTAGAGGTATGTGTAAGTCGAGGACTCTGTGATTATAGTAGCCTTGCTTACTAGTATGACGAGGATTTAGAGTACCATGATTGTGGATAGACGGATATGATTATCAGATTGTACCTTAAATATTTTCGAACATATTTTCTCTACTTTTGTTTAGTCCATAAAAAAAAACTATTTGCTTTGTTTTGCTTCTCATTATTTAACTTAGGAGTAGCTTTAGCTATTTTTATGAACCTTGTACAACTTCTTACTATGAATTTTTTCTTAATACAATGAATCGACGATTTTGCTAGACCTTATCTTGGATTTGATATTATAGCTATGGTTTCAAAATGGTTCTTCCTTTAAACAGATAAGCAAAATAGATTTCATTGTTATTTCTTCTTGCTATTATTATTGTATTAAATAATAATAATAATAAAAACTGGTTTGATTTCACAAATCACCTACTTGCAATCTTGGTAGGAATCTAAATGTTGGTCTTGATATAGAATTTTATTTTTATATTGGGACATGAGAATATATATATAGTAGACACAGACTTTGCCTGACACGTATGCATGCTACACTTAATTTCCTACCTATCTAAATGCATATTAATATGTTGTAGATGTTTAAATTCTCAAACCCTAATATTCTGATACAGTACAGTATCAGAGGCTGGTTCTCTGCTTTTCCAATTTAAAATTTGTAATTTAAATATAAATTTTATGTTATTAATTTTGTTTATATCACTACACTGTATCTTATACACAAGGTTTCTATTCTTAAAGAAATTGGTTGAGTTTTGTGTTTGAACTTGTCAAATTTGAGACTGTGTGCATATTAACCCTTAATACTGGATTTTAAATATTAGTTCAAATTGCTGCTTTTTTAATGTAATATTTTGAGGTATATACATTGTTGTATGTAGGGATATAATGTTAGGTTTCATATTTTTACATGTTAGGTTGTGATAAACATTGGGTTGTGATGTTCGAATTTCTCCAAAATTCTAAACTGAATACATGTTAATATTTATCACATTGA
>JANAVB010013822.1:0-15876 GCA_029216955.1 Iris pallida
CGTGTCTAAGTCGATTTTTTTTTACTGAACGTGCGTGTGTGTGGCCAGTGCGGCCCTGAATTCGTGTCCGATACAAAATGACACATCGTAAAACTTTGGAGGCATGTTCGCAGATATTGCCCCCGTGTCCATGCTAATTTTGGCGTGTCCACGTGCTCTGTACGGTGAGTATGAGACACGTGTGAGTAGGGCACTGTGTGTGTTCAGTGCACAGCGTGTTCGTGTCCATTTTGGACACGGACACGGCACCAATTCGTGCTCAGTCAAGTGGGTACGTGTTCTACTAGTCTAGGGCTACCCAAAAGTGTAATTTGTTTTATAAAACACTAACTTTTATTCCTAAGTGGCATTTCACCTAATACTAAAATTTAACCTAGATACGTGTCCGATACGGACACCAAACCACATCCATATCCTACCAAACATGGCCTATAGGTCCAAGGTACCTAGATGCATGCAACCATGAAGAGAAATCACAATATTAATATGGTTTTGAGGGTGTTTACCTATTGAGTGAAAACTCAAGAAACAAGTTTTTTTTTTTGGGGGGGGGGGTGTCCTGTTCGATTGATGATGCCAAAAGCTTGTGTAACCTGGCTAGCTAGCCTCCCTTAGCATCCTCAACAGTAGGGGGTTCCAATGCAAGAAATTTGGCTCAATTTGGAGCTAAAATGGTGAAGTTATGAGGTTGTGAAGGTAGAGGGAAAAACTAGGTTTTTGGTAGTATGAAAATGGGCATGAATGAAGGGGGTGTACTTATAGGAAGGGGGCGTGGTAGGAGGTGCCCTTGGCCTGCCATGGCAAGGGGGGTGTCCTCTTGCCTTCCTTCATGGTGAAGGTATGGACTTTCATGCTAAAGTAATAGATCTTTTGAGGTTTTCAAGAAAATTATCTAATATGTAAATATCTTAGATATTTTCCTACCTTGATTAATATGTAATATCCATCCTCTAGTCTCTAGGTTAGTGGCTAACCTCTAGATTAGGGTAAACTAGGTTAGGGGCTCTCATGACAATAATTAAATAATAATAATTCACATAAATCCAATAATTCCTAGTAAATTACCAAAATACTCCTTAGGCTAAAAAGCCCTAACTTGATGTTCTAAACCTATGGCTAGGCTCATATGATCATGGTTAGTCTCTAGGTTAAGTAATCTCTAAGGTTGCACTAGCAAAACATCAAAATCACAAGTTGTGGTTTTAAATAGTTTTAAATTAACTAAAAATCACCAAAAATCATAATATGGTTTAAATATCATTATTAAATAATTATAATTACAAAATTTCAAAATTACCCTCATTTTAGAAACTGGGTGCTACCAGAATGTTTACTCAAAGATAATGTGGACGTGGTAAACTTCTTTTTCTTAGAGTCATCCTACTCAGAGGTAGGATATGACTCTGCGAGGATATAGAAAACAATTCAGAGGTGATATGGACTTGAATGTTTTCTACTGGAGAAATGATGAGGGAATGCCTTACAGCAGCTGGGCTCCAGAGACATAATAATCTTGAGGTGTGAACCCGATTGCCGTTTCATAAAAATTTGTTGGGGATGTGGAAATACATGTTGACAAGCTTCAAACGTAATATTTATTTAGGAACTTGCCATTGATCGGCATATGAACAAGTCTTAATTAGGTTTTGTAAGTCGGTAGGCACCGTTAAGTACACCGCCTCCATGATGAAGGGGCCTTGCCATTTGGGTTCGAACTTCCCGGCTGTTTTGTGAGTCATCACCATTGGTATTCTGACTGGTAGGACACGGTCACCCACTTGGAACGTTCTTTGTTTAACCTTCTTTTTGAAGGCTCCAGAAATGCGAGCCTGATAGAGCTCGATGCGCTGTTGAGCCAGGAGACGTTTTTCATCGAGCGCCTTTAACTCTTGTAGTCATCGATGTTAATTATCTTCATCCGTCAGCTGGTTCGTAATGGCCACTCGTAGCGAGGGGATCTGGATTTTGAGAGGAAGGACTGCTTCACTCCTATACACCAGAGAAAATAGGATATTACCCGTTGGAGTTCGAACCATGGTACAATAGGCCCATAGGCATTCGCCTAGTTCTTGTCCCAATCACGTTTATTAGATGACACGACTTTTTTAAAGAGTTTGACGATCGTCTTGTTGAAGGCTTTGGCCAATCCGTTCGTCGCTGGGTTGTAGGCGGTAGATGCCCCATTTTGGATGCAATTCTTATCACAGAATCTGTTGAACACATGACTTATGAATTGTGGACCGTTATCATGGATGATCCTCTGGGGTACCCCAAAATGGTAGATGATGTGATGCTTAATGAAGCTAATCACCTTTGAGCTCTTTACCTCTGATAGAGATACATCTTCCGCCCACGTAGAGAAGTAGTCGATAATCGCTAAGATGAAGCAATGTCCTCTGGAGGACGGGGAGTGATTGGCCCGACTATGTCCATACCCCATACTTCAAATGGCCAAAAGGCGACCGTAGGGTGTAGGAACTTTGAAGGTCGATGAATGATGTCAAAGTACAACTGGCAAGCTCGACATTTCTTGGTATATTCGACGGTGTCTGCCATCATGGTGGGCCAATAATAACCCACACATCAGAGTCGGTCTTGTAGCTTAGGACTGGGTTGACGAGCTTTGTAGGTACCTTTGTGGGCTTCACGGAGAGCTTTGTTCTTCTCCTCGTTTGATAAACATCAGAGAATAAGCCCATCGTATGAACGACGATACAAAATTTTAGTGGCCGTATCATAGTAGAACCAGACAGCATTTTTAGACAGACACGACTTCCTTCGGGTTATCTGGGAGGATTTCGTAGACTGCATAGTCGATAAACGAGAATCGCCAGTCTCTGACATTGATATTGGTGTCCGTCTGCAGAGTACGATTTAGGTACTTGCACAGGTTGTTCTTGGGACACACTAGTTCTCGCCTAATCACCGCGACGAAGTGCTGGGTCCCAAGAGGTTCTGCCAAGAAGGCTGCGAGGCCAACCAGAGCGTCGGTCTCTAGATTTTGTAGCCGAGGCACATGTTCTATGAAGAACCTAGTAAAAGTAGAGATGATATCCAGGGTCGCATTGTGGTAGGGAAGCATGTCTTCGTGACGGATCTCGTACTGTCCTCGAACCTGGTTGACGATGAGTTTCGAATCACCATAGGACTCATGGTAGTCGACCTCCAGTTGTCTTGCTAACTGGAGCTCGATAATGAGGGCGTTGTACTCCGCCACATTATTGGAGCACGACTCTATACGGGAATAGGCATGCTGGAAGATCAAGTTGTCTGGAGAGATCAAGACCACCCCCACTCCTGTAATTATCTGACCCTTACGGCCTGTTCTTGAAGTATCGTCGAAGAACATCCGCCAGACGAAATTCTCTTCGGCGATATTGGACTCCAACACCTCGTCCGGGATGTCTTCGTATAGTTTAGACGTTTTCGGTATCAGGTGTGCGGCTAAGAAGTCGGCTAGCACTTGTCCCTTGACAACTTTTTGTGGAACGAATACCATATTGTATGGTGATAATAGTATTGCCCATGTAGCTAATCGAGAGTTTAGTGCTCTTGGCTTTGTCATGAGGACCCTAAGTGGATTGACTCAGAAGTTGACATGGATCATATGACCTGTCATGTAGTGACGAGTCTTTTGAATGGAAAATACCAAAGCTAAGCATTCCTTTTCGACAGGTTTGTACCAGTGTTTGGCCCCAATCATCATCCTGTTTAGATAATAGATGGCTTGTTTATGGCCCGCGTCAATGTTCTGGGCCAGCAAGGCACCAAGAGAATGGTCCATTGTGCGAACATAAAGTAGGAATGGTTTACCTACTACTGGCGCTACCGGACTAGAGGGTTCGTGAGGTAAGCTTTGATGTCGTCGAATGATTTTTGATATTCCACGGTCTAGACGTAGGAAACTCCCTTCTTTATGAGTTTGGTGAAGGGCTGGCACTATCCTGAGAGATCTGTTATAAATCTTCTGATATATACGAGACGTCCCTGTAGGCCTCGAAGTTCTCTCAGATTCTTCGGAGGGAGCATGTCAAGGATAGCCTTGGTCTTCTTCGGGTCAATGTGGATACCCTTTGCAGTGATAATAAAATCCAAGAACTTGCTGCTAGAAACCTAAGGAAGGATTTAGCTGGATTCATCTTGAGTTGATGTGCCCGCATAAGATCAAAGACTGTTCTTAGATCCCGCAGGTGATCGCCCTGAGCACGACTTTTAACAGCGATGCCATCAATATAACATTCGACTATTTTGCGGAAGTATTTACGAAAGATGGTGCTCATAGCCCACTGGTATGTGGCACCTGTATTCTTTAACCCGAATGGCATCACTGTGTAACAATATACTCCTTTTAGGGTTCAAAATGACTTGTGCTTCTCATCATCCAAAAACATCTTAATTTGATTGTAGCCGGAATACCCATCCACGAAGGACATGCGTTTAAAGTCGTATGTGTTGTCGATCATCACGTCGGTAATCGGAAGGGGAAACTCATCCTTTAGACAGGCAGAGTTGAGGTCCCAGAAGTCTATGCATATCCGAATTTTCTTATTCTTTTTGATAACATGAACGTTATTAGCTACCCAGTTTGGGTGTTGTTCTTCACGAATAAACCTACTGGTTATGAGTTTGTCCACCTCCTTCTCAATGGCGTCCATGATGTTGGAGCAGAAGCGTCGCTGTTGCTGTTGAACAGACTTAACATTAGGTAGGATGTTAAGTTTGTGCATTACGACTTATGGGTCCAACTCTGACATATTTTCATAACTCCAAGCGAAGACATCGATGTCTTGATGAGTTGTACCAAGGATTTTTGATCTTCCCTTGACAGGCTTTTACTGATGAAGATTGGCTTGGGTGAGGATTCATCCCCTAAGTCAATTTTTTCGACTTCATCTTTGGTGGGATGTTCTCGTTGTTTGAAGCGAGATTCCTATTGAGATCCCAAGCGTTGAGTCCAGGGTTCTTCTTCAAAGAATTTTAAAGTTTGGTCGTTATCTTCTTCAAGAGGATGTACGAATGTCATGTTAGCCTACAATACCTTCTTGAAGACTGGGCCGATGCTGGTATCGGAGTCCCAATTTGAAGCTTCAGATGAATGAAAATACACCACAACCTCAGTCTTCGAACTTTTTGGGGTTGTTGGAGGGGTAATATAGTCTACCTTCCGTCGAGTACAATGGTAGTAGTCTTGAGGCTTTCCCTTTGGAATGAGGAGTCATAAAGGAAGACGTCGACCTTTGCCGTAGTTCAGGCCTTTACCGCTGTTCAAGTCGTAACCCATCTTTTTAAATGAGGTACTTGGCTTGATTATTATAACGATATATTTGCATTCTACCATTATCGAGCTCTGATTCAACTGGAGGGAAGTGCTGATGACGTTCCACTTTGCCAAAGATGATAAATTTTTTGTCTTTTTCTTGGGCGGAACTATATAATAGACTCATCGTATGGGACAACCAGATTTACATTATTGACAGTCGTTACTTGTGTTTGTAATGCTCCTAAGGCATTACCTAGAGAATACATAGTATCACGACCCGTACCCAGTATTTGGGCATGAATCGTACGCACGCCCAGCCTACGTCGCAGTGTCGACGGTAGAATGTTGTAATCAAAATATGATGAACAACCACGCAGTATGAATATACTCCACTTAGGAGACAACAACACAAGACCACACAACTCAACTCTAGATAGAATAGAGAAAAGTATATAAAGTCTCAGAATATGAAATGTATGAAATCCAAAAGAGAAAAAAAATACCAAACTACATGTCTCAAAGTCAAATGTCAATATCCACTACATATCTTAATGCTAACTAAAGATATCTAACCATGCGCAGTGGGGTCAGATGCTGCGAACTCCTCCTGAAAGGCAAAGTCCGCCTCGGCTATGTCTCCCATGTACGGACCATACTGGTCAGGGCACACGTCCTCATCACATTCACCAAAAATGTTTACCCAGTCAGGATGGAACGAGTACAATTCATTGAGTGCAGTTCTAATATATGATAACAACTATAAAACAAAGGTTAGACATAAAATACATGATGGGAGAATATACTATAACATGGTAATACAATGAACTAGAGGCAAGAAAATATATGGAATTGGGAATGCTTTGTCGGTCCTGATTGGTTGTTGCCTCCTCCGAATGCATCTCGATTCCACTTCGGCATGTAACCCAGCTCTTCTTCTACTGCTTGTGCAACCTACAGTATCTCCTCGTAAGTAGTATCTCGACTGGTGGCGACGGCTAGGCAAATCTCGTGAGATAATCCCTTCCTGAACCTTCGAGCCTTGCTTTCTGGAGTGCTGACCATGCTCTCTGCGAAGTGGCTGAGTCAAAAAAACTTCGAGGTGTACTCATCGACAGTGAGGTTTCCTTGCTCCAGGCTCTCGAACTGACTCACAAACGCCTCTCGAGCTACGTCGGGATAGAACTTCCTCTTGAACAGCTGATTGAACTCCTCCCAAGTCACGTCTAGCGCGAAAAGTCGGGGCTCATCTCTATACCACGTCCGTGCGATGTCGAAGAACTGCATGTTGGCTGACTCGATCTTCAGGTCTTCAGGAACTCAGGCCATTCGTAGAAATTGCTCCACGTTCTCTAACCACTCATCAACATAGAGAATTACCTCCGTCCTATAGAATTCCTTAGACCTAAGGTTCATGAAGTCCTTGGAACTTCCTGGGCGCGGTTGGGGAGCATCTCTAGTCTGAAGAGTCTCCCTTAAGGTGTCGCGAAAGATGTTCGCTTGCTCTGTCTGGAAGGTGATAAGTTGCTGGAAAATCTCGAGAAGCAGAGCATTGTCCAGTGCAGGTGCTGGTGAAAAAATGGGAGCTGGATGTAGTATTGGTGCTGGAGGCATAACGGGTGCTGGATGCAGTATAGGTGCTGGAGGCATAACGGGTGCTAGATGCAGTATGGGTGCTGGAGGCGGAGTCTGTGGAGGAAACTGTGGAGGTGGTAGAATGTCGCCTCTACGAAACCTCGAGAGCTGCGGCTGTGCCGAGTCGTCTAGATGATTAAGTTGGCCTCCTTGTATCGGTGGGGTCCCATACGTAAAAATTTTGCCTGTAGTTGGTAGGGTGTTCAGGAGAGCGTTGTCATTGTCTTGAGAATCCATTGGCTGAAAGTAAGAAAGTCATTAGACGGTGGAAAGATTCAAAATAGGATACAAATTGAGGGGTAATTGAAGTCGAATATAGAGATCAATAACGTGTTTAAACATGTGGTTCGATCCTTAAATCCTAATCCTATTCATGACCGTAGTAGTACGACTATCTTAAGTACTACCACGGTTTCGCAGTTTTTGTGAAAACTAACCTTCATGTGCCACCATAAAAATGTATCATGACCCGCATCCAGTATTTGGACATGAATCATGCGCACGCCCAGCCTATGCCGCAGTGTTGGCGGTTGAACGCTGTAATCAAAATATGATGAACAACCACGCAGTATGAATATACTCCACTTGAGAGACAATAACACAAGACCACACAACTCAGCTCTAGATGGAATAGATAAAAATATATAAAGTCTTAGAATATGAAATGTATGACATCCAAAAGATAAACAAAATCCCAAACTATATGTCTCAAAGTCAAATGTCAATATCCACTACATGTCTCAATGCTTACTAAAGATATCTAAGCATGCGCAGCGGGGTCAGATGCTGCGAACTCCTCCTGAAAGACAAAGTCCGTCTCGGATATGTCTCCCATGTACGGACCATACTGGTCAAGGTACACGTCCTCATCACATTCACCTAAAATGTTTACCCAGTCAGGATAGAACGAGTACAATTTATTGAGTGCAGTTCCAATATATGATAACAACTATAAAACAGAGGTTAGACATAAAATACATGATGGAAGAATCTACTATAACATGGTAATACAATGAACTAGAGGCAAAAAAATATATGGAACATATAAAGGGTGGAACGGGGAAGCATAGCTATCTAAGTGTGTTGAAGTACTCTTTTTGATGTGTGATCGGCTGGGGCACTACATCGCACTGTCTACGATGTCTAAATAGCAATAAAATAAAAGCATTGTCTACGATTTCTACATTGCATGAAATAAAACAATGTCTACGATGTCTATAATGTCTACGGTCAGATCACACATCTACTTGGTACTTTTCCTTTCCGACGCTACATGTAAGAAACGTGACAAGATATGAAAGAGAGACAAGATGTGGTATTCGTGTGACGAGCGTATCAAGAATCAAATATAAAAAGACTAACAATAAACTATAGTAATTAACAATATCGAAAGCAAACAACAAATGTACTCGTCTGTCGTCTTGAGCTGCTGATACGGGTCCGGTGTAAAGTCTGAGTCCAAGTAACCTATTGTTTATAAATTTCAATGTTAATAGATGTTTGTAATTGAAAAAATCCTATCTACTTGCCTATTATTTGTTTTGTCACTTGACACTAGGATGGCCACCCTTGTCACTCAATCAATTACAAATGTTTTGCTATGCCTTACCATAGGCCTACCCAAGGGCCCCCAACTGTTGCTTTTGTCATGGCAAGACAGTTCCAAATCCTTTTTACATATCAACCTATAAGTACTTGTTTGGGGCTGCTATATGGAATATGGGTTTTGATACTCCTATTGCTCATTACTGATACTTGTCACTCGTGTATATAGGACTGACCCCTACCTGGTAACATATGGTTATGCACTTACTTACACAACTTATTATTTCTCTATATGCACAGTTGTATAATCTTTCCCATTTGTTATTGTGCAAGTTCTTTCCCTTGGATTTATTCACAGGGATGTTCTTCCTTCAAAACCCAGTACCCAACACGAATTAACCCCATGTTCCCTTTCTCCTGCTGCTTGTATACAGCTGACAGTAATCCACTCTAATACCCCTGATGCCTACTATTATTCTTGGCAATTAGGATATCGTTTAAGAGTCCTAGGTAGCATATGTAATGTGCCTTAGAAGTAAGCTTTGAATATTAAGGATCAGCTTCACATATTCGGATAAGGTCCAAGTGTTTCCCTTTGCTACTTCTGTTATCCCTGTGTACAAACAAGTGACTGCCTAGCTTACTGTAATGTCCAGGATACTGCTCTACGAATTGTTACTGCTGTTACACTTTCTTACTGGATCGAGTGCACCTTGCCTAGCACCAGGGACCACACTCCCTTGATAGAACTGACACCTATAGAGTCCTGCAGTATTTGTAATTTATGATACCAAGCCTCTCGTGTCCTACTGCCCATCCTACGAAACCTGTTCTGTTCTTCGCACACCCTACCTATTCCAGAGAGTACTACCATTTTTCTGAACATCTAATGACCTTTGCCTCTACCCAACTTCTCAACTATACATTGTTGACACAGAGTCCCATTATAACTAATGCGTCCTGTGTGGACTGACACATGATACCCACTCTGATACCTCTGCAAGCTAATGCAAGGTACAACCTGCTATCAACATACAACCTAGTTGCAAGTGTAACCTGGCGCCAAATAAATTAGTATCAATTACCCGATCCCTCACTATCATGGATACTGACATTAGGATAGCCCCTTGGTCATATAGGCGCTCCTATATTGGACACTTACAACCCAATCATCTGTCCCACCCTTTCACCTCAGCTAACATACCAGATTTTGTAGGCCTAGCACATACTTGTTACCACATATCTTCTCTGGCTATATGTATACTCAAATTAGTTAACAACCGATGATGTTGTTCTGTCATTCCACTTCCCCTAGGATACATCTTCATAGGACATCTACCCATGTATTAGGCTATTGCCCTTATTTAGTTTAACTCCAAGCCTATGATACTCAACTGATACGCTATCTTGGTACCCTGGTTTCCTAACACTGGATGCCCAGGTATCCCTTTGGACACACCACTACTTCCTACTCAATATCCATCAGTATGGCCAACAAGGTTGACACTCAAGAAGGGATTACTGGTAATCGGCCCCCTTCCCTTATGTATTTCTGATACCTGATACTTGGTATCGGTAAAATTTTACTTCTGACTCAATTCGACTTAGCATTTACAACTGCAGTTGCAGTGGTTTTGTCCTTACCACCCTATCACCACCCAGGTTTACAAAGTAAACATAGCAATAAATTACGACACAGGTACATGGACTTGTATCCATATTAGATTTCTTGGTTGCAACTGACTTGGAATACCTATGAATTATAGCCTGATGCTCTCCACACCCATTGTTACTCAATCCCAGATTCATCTAGTTCCCTTTAGTCATTAACACAACTACTTGGGTGGCTATTAAACCGGATTAAATATAACTAATTATTGGAAATCTTGCGATTCGATTTACAGAGGTAAGGAATTACCTGTTTGATGAATCGGCTGCTGCTAACTCTAACACTTTCCCCAACACGAATCTTCACGAACTTAAGAGGCGCACATGAAGGTTTACGGTTTAGGTGGAAGGGATCGATGGATCTTCTCTCCTCTTTATATATATATAACCTAGTTTAAATCTTACAAGGATAAGGAGAAAGAGATTTGAATCAAAGTCGAACCCTATCTACTGCTGCCGTTTGGGAGGTTTTGAATTTGGTAAGTTATGCAATCACCCACTCTACTTAATTTTGTTTGCCTAATTGCCCCTTGATGACTTATTTAAAAGGAATTTTTTGACTTCCCCCCAACTTTGTTTGTCCGAATTAAGGGTGCACCCCACTGTTTTGTATTAGGGGCTGTTTGGATAGATGTAACTCTTTGAAAGTGTGAAAGTGGCACTTGCAGCAAGTGGAGTTTCCGTGGACTTGCAGCAAGTGGCACTTTCCAAAATGTGTTTGGGTAGAATATTTTTTGTCTGCTGCAAGTGAAAAAAAAATTGGTTTGGTGTTTGGATAGTTATATAAGTAGAAAGTGGAAGTTTTTTTTGGAGATATGTTAAACCTAGGTATGGTTACCCCCAATTCATTTAAACCTAAAATGTCTCATTTAAACTTAAATGTTACAATATAAATTATTATAAATTACTATTATTATTATTATCATTTTTATAAATTATTATTAATATAGTTTATTATTAGTATTATTAATTATTATTGTTATTAAAATTAGCACTATTATTATTAAAATTTAAATTAATTACCATAATTTAGCTACTCATTGTCTGGTTCTTAGACAAAAAATATGTGTTTAGAATCAAAATTTAACAAAAAATTTCACCTAATATTTAAGCTTAATATTATTATTAAGCTAATTACCACAATTATCTATTAACTATTGACTATTTTATCAAATAATTAATTATTATTTTAATTAATATAATTGATGAATGTAAATAGGGACTTGCAGCTCTCGAAAGCTCCATCCTTTTCTTCTCTCTCCTCTCTTTATTAATACTCTCTTCATCTTCCCCAATGCCACCGCCTCCTCCACCACCATCTCCTCTCTCCACCGCCTTCTCCACTACCGTCTCCTCTAGTCCTCCTCGGCAAGCTCATCGGCCGAGGGCCACTGCCTCACCGACGAGCACGACTGCGGTGGGGCTAACCCAGGGCTAAGGACAAGCTCGCTCCCCGGTGACGTCGTGTCCGACGACGAGAGGGCTCAAATCCGACAGGGTCGACCACCGCCGTCCAATGAATCACCAGCACCGCCCCGTCCAGCACCGCCTCCGTTCGGCAGCCTTCTCGACGAGGTCGAGCAGATGTCGACTTTCCACGTCAAGCACCCCACTCCACACCCAGCACCGCCTCCGTCCAGCACCGCCCAGCACCGCCTCCGTCCGGCACCGTCCAGCACCGTCACCGCCTCAGACCACCACCACCGCCTCCACGAGCCACCACCACCTCACTCCAGCTCCCCACCACCACCACCACCGCCACCACCCCCACTTTTATCCCACCTCCCTCACTTTTGTGAGGGAAGTGGAAAAGAACAAAAAGGAGGGGGACAGCGACCGTGCAGCAAGTGAGATTCCTCACTTGCTGCCTCCAGTTGCTGCCAACCAAACGCCGAAACTCCAACAAAATCCAGCCACTTACCGCATCTCCTTCCACTTCCCGTACATTTACGGCGAACCAAACAGCCCCTTAATGTACATCACCCCCACATTGGACGGATTTTGTCAAAAATTAACGGTCAAACATTTTGACCAAAAATTTTGGACCAAAATGCCCCTCATATTTTCTTCTTCCTCTTTTCTTCCCCCCTACTCCCCCGCGGCCAACGCCACCCCACCCCCCCCCCCCGCGGCCACCGCCCCCGCTTCTTCCTTCCCCGCTCCGCCGCTTGCCACTGCTGCTGCTGCCGCCCCCGCCGCCGCTGCTGCTGCTGCTGTCGCTACTGCTAGTGCTGCTGCTGTGGCTATGGGAAGGGGAGGGGAGAGCGGAGGGAGGGGAGCGATGGCGGAGGGGAGGAGCGGAGAGGGGAGGGAGGAGAGGGAGGGGACGGGGGCGGAGGGGAGGAGTGGAGGCAGGGAGGAGGGAGCAGGAGGGGAGCGGAGAGCGGTGGCGGTGACCGCGGGAGGGGGGAGGGTGGTGAAAGGAAAGAGGAAAGAGGAAGAAGACAAGGGCATTTTGGTCCAAAAAAAATATTTTTGACGAAATCCGTCCAATGTGGGGTGTGATGTACAATAATGCAAAACAGTGGGGTGCACCCTTAATTCGGATAAACAAAGCGGGAGGCAAGTCAAAAAATTCCTATTTATAATGGGTACTGAAATACCTTTATTTGTATATATGTATTAACATTAATAAAAATAAAATTAAAAATAATAATACGTTCAATAATGATTTTATTTATTTATTTGGTTCAAGGGCTCACAAATCTACTCCCCTTAAAATAATTTCATCATCGAAATTAAAGATAGGCACAATATAGAAATGTACCTCATGGTTCAAAAAGATAGGGGTAACGCTCGCACATCTCTCTCTCTCTCCCATGTAGATTCGTTCGGAGAGTGGTGTGTCAATGCGACATGAACCATTGGGATCGTCTGATTCCGCAGCACCTTCTCTCTGCGGTCCAAAATCTCCACAGGCTGCTCTTGGTAACTAAGGTTCGGTCCCACTTCGATCTCCAAATGATCTAACACATGGATGGGATCTGCCACGTATCATCTCAGCTGTGACACATGGAACACGTTGTGCACTCCTTCCAGTACAGGCAGCAAGGCTAATCGGTACGCCACTGCACCGATCCTCTCAAGGATACTAAACGGCCTAATGAACCATGGGCTGAGCTTACTGCCTCTACCAAAACGAATCATACCACGTGTCGAAGATATCTTCAAGAACACCAAATCGCCAACCTAGAATCACACAAGATGTTACCACGAGTCCTATAAGTATCCACATATCTACAATAAGGAAATTCTATACCTCGAACTCTAGCAGTCTACGGTGATTGTCGGCCCAGTGCTTTTGTCTGTCCTGAGCCACGCGAAGTCGCTCCCTAATCAGTTTTACTTTCTCTGCAGCATCCACTACCATCTCGGGCCCCAATAGTGCTCTCTCACCCATGTCTTCCTAAGATAATACGGTACGACATATCCGTTCGTACAATGCCTCGAAATGGGACATCTTGATACTAGCTTGGTAGTTGTTGTTGTAGGAGAACTCCACGAGGTGAAGGTGGTCCTCCCACAAGCTGCTGAAATCTAGTACACATGTCCGCAGCATATCCTCGAGTGTTTGAATGGTCCTCTTCGATTGTCCATCCGTTTGTGGATGATAGACGGTGCTGAACTTGAGTTGAGTACCCAAGCTAGTCTGCAGAATCCTCCAAAAGTGGGACATGAATCTGCTATCACGGTCAGAGACGATACTCACTAGAACCCCGTGCAATCTGACTATCTACTTCACATATAGTTCTGCCAACTTCTCCGTAGACAATTCAACTTTGAATGGTATAAAGTGGGCTAATTTGGTCAACCTATCAATGATGATCCAAATCGTATCCTTCCTCATGGCGAGCGTGGAAGACTGAAAACAAAATCCATGGTGATATGTTCTTATTTTCACTCGGGAATCGACAATAGCTGAAGCAAACCCCTGGTCTCTGCCTCTCGACTTTGACCCGCTGACACACAAGGCATCTAGAAACGAAGCGTGTCGCATCTCGTTTTATACCATACCACCACACATGGGTTCTCAGATCCTTGTATATCTTATTGGCTCCTGAATGTAAAGAATACTGGAAACGGTGCGCCTCCTGCATTACCTCCTCTCGAAGCTCTCCAATGGTGAAGTCTTCTGACAAACCGGCCCATGCCTGAGCTATGATACTCCTCAGATGCTCATCCTGTTGTTGTGGCTCTCGAATCTTGTCCATCAGTCTGAACTAAATCTGCATACCTATCATCTGCATCTTGGCTCCTGGAATGACGATCTCAATGCCCAAACTCACCAAATATGCTAATAAGTGGCAGTCTCGAGTCAACCACATAGCTATGGGATACCTGTCATACTCACTTTTTCTAATTAAGGGTATTTTAGTCATTGTACATTATTTTGAATTTATTTAAATTATTAGTTAAATTGATTGTTGTGTGATTTGGATTGGTGTTTTGGTAGGACCTAGATGGTATAACCTTAGTCAACCTTGTCTAGAAGCCTAATAATGTGATTAGTTTTATTATTGGCTTATTAGATTTTAATTAGAATTATTACCTATTTTTCTAGAATTATTTAAGGTTTTTAAGTCATTTTTGTATAAGCCTTTAAGCCTTTTGTCATTGGGCCTTTGTAGCAACTTAGAGTGCTTGGCCCATGACTTAACCCTAACCCTAATACCCCCCTACCCATAGTCGGCCAAGCATAGCAGCAGCCCCCCTCATTTGTGAAGAAATCTCATAGCCTCCACTAGATCAAAATCCTAGTTTCCCTTTTCCTTCAAAATCCTAACTTTCTTATCCGGCATCCGATTCACGCTAAACGAATTGTGTTGCGACCGTGGGGAGGAGGAGAAATTGCTAGAGCAATGCTAGCAAGGAGTTGGAGGCGTTTGCTCGGGAGAAACCGGTCGTCGAAGCGCTCGAGGATTCACTTTTATTGAGATTCCAACTCTCAATAGGTAAACCTCGTTCTATCTATGTTCCTTCTAAAAGTTTTGTATTTTAGCATCCATATAGTACCCCAGATCTGTGCATGAAGTTTGGTAGGTTTGTAAGTTCGTTTGATGGCCGTATCAGACACGTGTCGGTCCTATAGAACACGTGTTCGACGAAATACCACTTAGAATTGAAAAGTGTGATTTTTCGATTCTGTTTTCATGAATCCCTTGCTAATATTACTTGTAACAACTTTCGTGAAGACGGATCAGAAATTGACACAATTTTAGTGTCCGAATCGGACACGGACACGCGTGCACGAGGCCCGTGCATACCCTGCTGTCTGAGCGTCGTAACTCGACGCACGGGGCTCCGTTTTGCGTGAAATTTTATGAGCACGTGGAGGCACCACATGCCCATAAAATTTCACGTCGTTTCGTGAAGCATGCGCGGAGAAATTTTGCGTGCACTGTTCAGCCCGCACTTAGCACGCGGCTGAAAAGTGCCGAGGACACGGCCTTCGTACGCGGACATGGCGCATTGAGGACCCATTCCAGGAGTACGAGCACGTAGCCCTATACCTAGACTACCCAGGGACTCGATCCCGAGTCGCGGCGTGGCTCGAATTACGAGCCACGAGACCCGATACGCGCCCATTGGCACGCACGCAGGGCACGCGGGGGACTCGCGTGTCGCGTAGATGCGACGTGGTGTCGTATCAACGTGTCCTAGACCTACCCCGGGACCCTACCTAGCTATGTGCACGAGCATGAGATTTCTCGTATTGTGTGCGGCGTCCAATCGGGCAAAATACATGTGCACGACACGCGAATTCGGTTCTC
>JANAVB010013823.1:0-42530 GCA_029216955.1 Iris pallida
AGCTCATGTACTTCAAGTTATCCTAAACGGGAAACAACAAGGTCGGACTGGTGGGCAGTATACAAGACCAAAGCTAGAAATACCTTTAAGGTTGACGATATAGCTTATCAAGAGGATGAACTACCTCTGTAACAAATATATAGAAGTGGACACGACGGAAGTTCCTCTTACACATCTAATTGGTAGAAGAAGTAGAATTATCTGAAGAGGAAGATGCAGATGAAAGTGAAGATGTAGAGGAGGAAGAAGAAGAAGAAGATGAGCTAAACGAATAGTAAATTTCAGAAGAGGATTAAAATCTGTGATGTCTATCATATAAATAATTATTTTTGTAATAATAAATCTGTGACTTTAGTGACACTTTTATCTGTGACCATGATATTTTCAAAAATCTGTGATGTTTATCATATAAATATGTATTTTTGTTTTATTGTCATATGTTATTATCAGGTATGACTAGACCATGAGGACGACGCGGAGGATTTTACATTAGGCAGTCCAGTCAGCCTCGGCCTAGGGATGGGGGGCAGTTCCGTACCCTCATCCTCATCTCCGAGTACGTAGTGTACCATTCTGTTCCGGTCCATTACCGGGACAGGACAGTTCCAGCAGGTTGCCGACTCCTCCCTCGTCGTCCAGCCTTCCTGATCCCGCGTCCAACATCCCTGATCCCCGTCCAGCATTCCTCCTGTCGACGGCTCTATGGGGGAGCCGATGCCGAGCATATGGAGGACGGCGATCAGACTGATCCTGCCCAGGCAGGAGGTGAGAGCGACCCTCCATGCGCTCCCCCGGGCGAGACGCGTATGGAGATTTGGACGGACGGGCCTATGAAGTAAGTTAATTAATTAATATATATTTCTCAAATGATTATATGTACATATATATTCATGAAATTTTTTATTGTATAGATATCGGCTTCTTGCAGTACAGAGACAGCTGGGGCTATTTCTGAGGCAGAACTATGGTGGGCCTTGGCTCAACTACTCAGATGCTCCGCAGATAGGAAGGCCTTTTGGTTCGCCCACTTCAAGGTAAAAATTTGTTTATTTTAAATTTTAATAATCATTTGTGTATATTATACAACTTTTGTATTTACTTCTTGTAGAGGACCTATTTCTATCCACCACACCGGACGGCGAGGATCGAGGGCCAATTTTCTGCCGTCGCAGCCAAGCTCATCCGTGATGCGATCGGCGACCAGAAGCGTCGTGATCGCACCGGAAAGCCGATCCATGGTTGGATCACGCCAGATCAGTGGGCTGCGATGAAGGCTAGATTCAGCGAGCCCAAGTACCAGGAGCGATCTGAGAAGGCCAAGGTGGCGCGGTCGAGCGCCGGTAAGTGGTGTGGTGGCTCCATTCCGATGACGGAGCATTTTCGTCGTCTGGTACGTTTTCTATGACGGACATTAATTTATATATAGTTCGATAGAATATTTAATACTAATAATAGATAATATATTTTAACAGGTAAAAAAGGGTGAGGACCCGAACATGGTGACCGTCTTCCTGGTCACCCATCGGAGGGCTGGGGAGTTCATTGACGAGAGGGCGACGCAGGCATATGTACGTTCTATTCTTTATATTAATTTACTATAACTTAGAAAACATGAAAATAGATATCAATATAGACTTTAGCAAACACTTACACGTTAGCAAACATGTTCTAGGCCGAGTTTGTTCGGCTACAGCAGGAGACGGCTGCTGCTGCTAGTGCGCCAGCAGAGGGAGGGGCTGGTAGTTCCTCCCAGCCGCCTACAGCTCCATCGGAGGACGAGCTCTGGATGACCGCCGTTGGCAGTCTTCAGAAGGGTACGTATTACGGTACGGGATCCTACGGTGCGTATTTGGCTTCGGAGTCATCCCGGGCCCCCACTGTCAGTGCACAGTCTCCGGCTTCGCAGGCGTCGTCACGAGCTGAGGATATTCGTCGTCAGATCGAGGAGCTGCGTCGCGAGTTGCAGCAGATTTCTGATGCGGTCGAGCGACGATCCGACCCTCCGATCGTCACCGGACGATTTGATGTGGTCGAGCGCAGTATACAGGAGCTGATGAGTCTGCATCAGGCTACAGCTGCCAGCTTGCACACGCTCACCGAGTCTACGCAGCGCACAGAGCTTAGACAGGTCAAGCTGGAGGATCGCAGAGGAGCATGTCTGCCTCACTCACTCAGGTATCGGCTTCGCTTTAGGCGAGTACTGAGAGGGTGGTGAGTACCCTTGCTGTGTATGGTGAGCGACTGCGAGAGCTGGAGCAGATACGTCCTTCCGGTCCATCGACGGCGCCGACTCCAGACACTGCACTGCCTCCGGCGCCGACTCCAGACATTGTACTGCCTCCGGCGCCGACTCCAGACATTGCACTGCCTCCTACTGCCCCTACGGTACAGCTCACCCAGGAGCATTAGTACATTCTATCCCAGTTGCGCGGCAGGGTCCGCAGTAATTTATTGATTTTTTTATGACTTTTATGTATTGGCCCTATGGGCAAATTGTTTATTGGTATACTTTCGTTTATACACTTGGTGGGAGACTTTTTATCATCTTCTATTTTTATTTGACTCTATTGGGTGTTTGTGAGGATGTGTGTCTGTGATATTTAATTTGTACTACCTCTTATTTTTATTGTGATATTTACTTTGTGATATCTGTGACGGGGATGACAAATATACCTACGCTGGATTATAAGCGATGATCTAATATACAAAGGAGGAGCTGCCGAAATTTTAAAAAAATATAATGTGTATTTTTGTGATGATGTGTCTGTGTTTACAGTGAATGTGAAATACAGTGTTCGGAACCATCGATAGTTTCGATTACTGTTGTATGTTTTATCTTGGATAGAAAGAGCAACAGTTCATGGTGTACTTCTGAGAGCTTCATTTTCACGTCCTTCACTTTTTCCGGACGTCGTAAAGGTTCCCAAGAAGGTGAAGGACGTGAAGAGGAAGCTCTGAGAAGTGCACCCTGAACTGTTGCTCTTTCTATCCAAGATAAAACAGAACAGTAAGCGAAACTGTCGATGGTTCGAACACTGCACTTCACCACACAGTAAACCAGACACACAGCATAACAAAAACCAATTATATTTTTTAAAATTTTTTTTATAATCTGCGACGTATAGCGACGTTCTGCGACGTACTGCGACGGCAAGTAGACGTCGCTAAATATTGACGTCACGTCACTAGACGTCGCTAATATGCTGACGTGGAATATACCAACCTGAGGGGGAACGTCGCTAAATATGTCGCTAGGCATCGCTAAATTGCCCACGTGGCTGCCATGCCATGTCATCATATATAAAGTTTGTAGCGTCGCAAAGTGGTCGCTTTACGTCGCTAATTTGGCGACGTAACTTTACGTCACCATATGTCGCTACATTTGTGACGTCTAGCGACAATAAACGTAGCGTCGCAAATAGCGACTTTTTGCGACGAATCTGTCATCTGCGACTTGCCTTTACGCGACGTCCAATTTTCGTCGCTAAATACGTCGCAGATTGACTTTAGCGACGTATTTTTCTTATTTAGCGACGTCAGATGACGTCGCTAAAATGGGTTATTTTAGTAGTGTCAGGATATCAGCAGTTTCTGACAAGTCTTTTTCGGTTCCTATGAGATTCATGTCATCTACATAGACCGCGATGATTGCGTATCCTGAAGTGGATTTCTTTATGAACACGCATGGGCAAAGTTCGTTATTAACGTATCCCAAATCGATCAAGTATTCGCTTAAGCGGTTATACCACATTCGCCCGGATTGTTTTAATCCATATAGCGAACGCCTCAGTCTAATCGAGAACGCGTTCCGTGGTCGGGAACTACTTGATTCAGGCATCTTTAGTCCTTCAGGGACTTTCATGTATATCTCTGTGTCTAGATCCCCGTAGAGATAGGCTGTGACCACATCCATAAGCTGCATATTCAGTTTTTTGGAAACTACTAAACTGATTAAGTAGCGGAACGTTATAACGTCCATTACGGGAGAATACGTCTCCTCGTAATCAATTCCAGGGCGTTGTGAGAAGCCTTGCGCCACAAGGCGAGCCTTGTATCGCACAATCTCATTTCTCTCATTACGCTTCCTTAGAAAAATCCATTTGTGACCAACTGGTTTAACATTGGGTGGTGTTGGAGCAACAGATCCAAACACGCTTCTTTTCGCTAAGGAGTCTAGTTCAGCCTGGATTGCTTGTTTCCATTGTGACCAGTCCGTTCGTCGTTGACACTCGACAATACTACGAGGTTCCATGGCATCATTGTTCATAATGTCAGTGGCCACTGAGTATATGAACACATCATCGATGACAGTTTCATTTCGCTTCAAAATATCATCTAAGCTAGCATACTCGACGGATATTTCGAGATTATCGGCATGATTAGGAATAGGCGTTTCATCTGGAACGCGCTCTTCTAATACATCGCCGTGATCCTTAATGATCTCATGTGGCAAAACGCTTTTAACAAGATTTCTCCGCTTCCGGGGCAGAACATCTTTGGAACCAACCGGTCTTTCCTTCTTCTTGGGAATAGCGACGGACTGGACGGCCGATGGCAGCGTCCTTTGCTCGGCAGGATCGACCGGAGCAACATGTTTCACAGGAACATGGCGTCTCTCAGGGACGTCTATCCTTGCAGGCACATTTGCAGCAGGTATAATTGATCTCGTGACTTTTGCTAGGTCGCTAAATGCGTCTGGCATTTGATTTGCAATATCTTGCAGACCTAGAATCCTCTGCACTTCCTTATCACTATGTGCAAAGAGGGGATCATGATAAGCAAAAGCGGGCACATGCCACGCTAATTCACGTCATTCCTCATCAACGTTAGCGTGCATTTCTCCCCCTAACGACGGGAAGATTGCCTCATCAAAGTCACAATCCGCGTGTCTCGCGGTAAAGAGATCGCCTGTCAAGGGCTCTAAATAGCGAATGATGGACGGGGAGTTATAACCGACATATATTCTCCGTCGCTTCTGAGGTCCAAATTTTGAACGCCTTATCGGCTCAATTGGAACAAAATATTTGCATGCTAATACAAATTTGTTCCTGTACTCTCTGTTAGGGAAAAAATCTTACTGTCCGAAAAAATATTTCACAACCAAATATTTCTTAGAAAAATATTCTTGCTAAATCAGTTTACTAGCAAATATTTCTTAAAAATATTCTTAAGAAGAAATTAAGGGTTACCGTCGTTGTACGGAAACTGCAGAATCGGACAGGACCCACGCGGATACGCGGGATCGGCGACGAGCGACGGGGTGCGCGCGGGGCAACGGTCGGCGGACGGCGAGGCGAGCGGTACGTCGGTCTCCGGTGTTGCACGAGCAAAGTGCTGATAACGTGTTGTGTGGACAATTAGCTCAACCTCTCAATGTATATCAATATATCTCAATGTGTATCAATCTATCTACAAGCCATCCCAAGTCCCAACATCTCTTTATATAGGAAGAGAGGTTGGGAGTTACATAATGAAAGGTCACTTAGGAGTTACAAAGTGAAGAGTCATGAGTTACAAAATGAAGAGTCACCATGATTCATCATGATGAGTTACAACATACATGAATTAATTATCTTTTTTTTTGACATAAATGAGGCCTTTTATTTAAGAAGAGGGATGAATGTTTACAGGTGCGAGGATATCCTCGACAAAAGCCTGGGTAATGCACCCAGGGACAGAAGTAAAAGACATGGAGGAGGAATTTTGAATAGCATACTTAGCAAGGCCGTGAGCCACCTTGTTACCTTCACGGTTTATGAACTGAATTTTTGGCTTGGACTTCTGCCTGTAAACTGATGTCCTCTGTAATTGAAGCATGTCCGAACCAAGTTTCGGCAGCAATGAAGGAGCCGTTGGAGTCTCTGGCAACGGCCGCTGCTGCAATGGAGTACTGATTCGTTGCGCCATCAACATTGATTTTAATACTACCATTCTCAGGTGGTTTCCACTTCATGGTAGCACCGATATTCCCCTTGTTTGTGTACGAATGATGGAGGGCCAAGGCCATGCCGACGATTCGTCGTGGAACCGGCGTAGAGCGCCTGAATATGCAATTTCCTCGAGTTTTCCAAATCGCCCAAACTAAGTTAGACCCAAGGCGGAATGCCTCAAGCGACCCCGATTCCTTGTTCCATTCTTGAAGTAATGTATCAATTGATAGGTTCTCCTGTATCTTGTGTCCCAATGGCGATATGAACAAAACCTCGCGAGTGATGTAACAGTACAAGAACAGGTGGTCATAATCTTCCTCTTGAAGTAAACAAAAAGGGCAGAGAGGATTGGCACTGGGCATCCGTTTCCTAAGGGCCGTGTTAAGCGGAAGGGCTCTGTTCATCAATCTCCATACGAATGTTTGAACCCGAGACGAAATATTTGTTATCTTCCATAGCTTTCTCCACTGGATAGAGTTTGCTGTGTTTGACGATGAACTTGGACACTGTCTTTGAATTGCTTCAAAGTGATTTTGTGGAGAATACGCCGTTCTTGGCACAAGTCCATATCAATTCGTCCGGCCCCTCCGCTTCATTCAAATTTATATCAGTGATGGCTTTATACTCCATTGGGGAGAACAGAGATTTGATAAGAGCACGATTCCAATTTCTCCCTTGCGGGTCCATAAGTTCTCTAACTACTTGCGGACCAGTAGTATTCTGTTGGCTAGTTGTAGGTCTAAAACCTGGGATGTTCGGGATCCATGGATCCAAAAATATGTTGATCCAGCCTCGTTTCACTTTCCAGCAGATATAAGAAGCCATGATGTGTCTCATATCTAGTATGCTCGCCCAAGTCGGTGATGGACCGCGACATTTTCGCACACTCCAGATGGATTTATTCTGCAAATAGACTCCCTTAAGCATACGAACCCAGTTGGGTCCGGACTTTCAAGAAATCTCCATAGTAATTTGCCGATTAGAGCTTCATTCACCCATCTACCCATCTAGGGTTCCTGATTCCTAGTCCGCCGTCTTGCTTCGGTTTGGCAATCGTATCCCAGGCCAGGAAATGCTTTTTCTTCTCTGTCGTGTCATGTCCACACCAGAACGCTCTCTGTTGCGATATCAGCTTGTTTGTGATTGCACGGGGGATTTTGTGAGCCGACATATAATAGATTGGTATAGAGCCTAATGTTGATTTGATTAGAACTGTTCGGCCAGCGTGAGACAAAAGCTTTCCTTTCCACCCTTTAAGCTGCGTATCACATTTGTTTAGAAGAGTGTCATAGGATGATACTCGGTTCTTATGTAGCAGCAATGAATGCCCAAGATATTTGTCCTCCGTTGTCATAATTTTGAGTTTGAGCATTCCTGCCATGGCAGTTTGTGTTTGCTGCAAAACACATTTGCTAAATGCAATGCTGGATTTCGAGTAGTTTATAAGTTGACCCGACCATGAAGCAAATTTACTCAGAATGGTTTGCGCTGTGAGCAAACATGGAGTATTTTCCTGTCCAAATATAAGAAGATCGTCAGCAAAACGAAGATGAGTTATGGATGGCGTGTACCGATTTATGCGTATCCCTGTGTATAGATCATCTCTTTCATAACGGTAGAATAATCTAGACAGGATGTCTGTGCACATGATAAATGTAAGGCGACAGCGAACAGCCTTGTCGGATTCCTCTCGTCGGTTTAAAGTAGCCTTCAACACTCCCATTAATAAGCACCGAGAATGAAGCGCTACTAATGCACTCCATGATGAGGGCGTTAGAGTGTCCTTGAATCCCGAAGACATGGAGCACCTCCCTGATGAATGGCCACGCCATACGGTCGTACGCCATCGCCATGTCAATGCTCAGAGTGTATGAGTTCTTCTTCGCCGGGAACTTCTTCATAGCGTGCATAATTTCCTGCGCTATAACAACATTATCGGTTATGTGCCTGTTAGGGATGAAAGCATTCTGATTTGGAGAAATGATTCTATTCATCATAGGTCTTAACCGATAGGTAAGGATTTTCGAAATAACTTTGTATGAGACAATACAAAGCGAAATTGGACAAAATCCATTGGAGTAGCTGGGTTTGAGCGCTTTGGTATCAGTACCAAGTTTGTGTGATTAATCCCCTCCGACATAGAACCCGATCGGAAGAAGCTCTGAACCATACTCGTGAGTTCTTCCCCAACAAGTTGCCAATTTTTTTGGTAGACTACTGCCGGCCATCCGTCCGGTCCAGGAGCCTTTAAAGGCCCCATGCTTTTGATGGTGAGCTCCCCACCTCCTCATGACCGGGGACCATTCCCAAGCTGGTATTTTCCTCCAGTGTGATAGTTTCTGGGATAGCAATCAATCCTGTCTCCATCGACGTTGTCGCTTCTGCCTGAAACATGCTCTTGAAGTGGTCGATAAGCGTCGAGGATATCATCTTCTGATCTGACGTCCAACTGCCATCTGAACATTGCAAGGCACGGACCTCGTTCTTCCTTCTTCTGTTTGACGCCTTCATATGGAAATATTTAGTGTTTTATCGCCACCCTTGATCCAGTTGCTGTTAGAAAAATATTGCTCTTCTCTCCAATAATCTGCAAACAAATAAAAGAAGTTATAGATACCCCTCCGGGGAAGTCGCGCACGAAGCACTGCCCTAAGAGTTAATTCGGGTCTATGTGCAGACTTTTTCGGATGCTCCTAGTGGTTAAACTCCCGCTCTACCGGTATTCCGTCGTCGCACATAACTCGGGGAGATTGACCCTGACTTAGCTCTGCCCAGAGCAACAAACCAAGAACAAAGGAGTTTCGGAGTGACAAGAATTCGAGAGAGCGAGAGAAAGTGTTTTGTAGTAATTTTCAGTATATTCAAAGTATTGAGATTGGCCTCAATATATAGGCTTTCTCTACGGTTAGGGAATAAAGGAGAATGAAGAATTTTTAATCCGGCCATAAATACTGAACGTTACAAAATTCAAATAAAAAACCATGTGGTACATTGTACCTGGACATGAGTTGATGTTACAAGTTTAATGGGTTCATAACGGTCAAAATTATTGTAAGGGAGTTGAGCTTTTGCTAGCTCATGTGTGTGTGAACACAACACACATACAACTAACAATCCCCCTCCAAAAGGTCAAATCTCGAAGTAATAGAAGGAAAGAAAGTAAGACAAGAATAAGAGAATGTCTGGACAGTTGTATACTATGCATAAATAAGATGGACTACAGCCTTGAATCTCACGTAGTGACTATTGTCTTTGCTGAAGAAGAGCTTGATGGACTATGTCTTGAATCAGTCTTCTTGAACCAGACTCGAAAATAGCACACATAGTACGCTAGAGGTACTTGGGTCTATCGGATGGCGTTTGGTTGGCCATGCGCACTTTTACACATTCATGAGAGTTGTCTAGGATCGCCCTATCCTATAGTCACGGCCCTCACGACCTCTCATATAGTAAGTCCTTAAGGTTGGTGATAGGAATCAACCCTGCATATCATGCTAGGACTTATTAAGAGTTTAAACTCAACCTATCCATATCACAAAAGGAACACTGTCACCATAGGATGGGTATGAATGTACACATATACAGCCTCCTGGGCTTTTATTTTAAAGAGAATTTAATCTCAGGTCAGTGTTCCATAATAGTCACCTAGTCCAGCTTGTTTATACCCATTGAACCGGCTTCTTGGGATCTCCGGTCAGACTCGGTTGGATTGCCACTGCTGGTGACTATACTATGGGCTTAACCCCATCCCCCTCGATGATTCTAGGATCAATGTTCTAGACAAACTCTTCGTCAAGAGTAAACAGACTCTTCGTCAAGAGATCTGTAAAGTTCTTTTATGACTTTATAGTCAAAACTATAATTTTGTTTTTTTAAGGCTCTTTACATGTCTTGACACGCAGCTGCATGTACCTGTTCATCTTAGAGTTCACAAGATAATGCTTTTAGCATAATTTTAAAAACAAATGACATGTACAAAAATATGTAGTATAAAATGTTGAGCTATACAGCTCGCTTCAGTATAAGATGCATGTGGTTGAAGATAACATTTCAGACTATATATAGTCTTAGCTATGATAGATTTGTTACACAAACCTCAAGAGATGACAACTTTTCATAGAGTATTATATATATAATATATATATATATATATATATATATTATATATATAATATATATATATATATAAAATAGATGTCATATCGAATCAGTTACCCAGTTTATTTAAAATAACATTTCTCTGACATAAGAGTATCTAATATGATACAATTTATAGCCTAGAATATCCTTAAAATATTTTTTCTATTACTATATAGAAGAATAACTTGTTTGGCTGATTTAGAAATCAGAGTTAGTGACATCAGACTCATGTGATTTTACTAATTACAGATATAAGTCTTAGAATAGTGAGTCAAAAATTATTTGACTCTGTCACAGTATCCATGGCTCTAAAGATTTATCTTTACTAGCCATGTTTGCAAAAATGACAGTTTAAAGTACTAGAATAATATTTAAGTGATTTTGCTAATCAACCTTAAAAAAAATTCAGTTTATCAAGTGTTGATTAACTTGGGTTAGCTGTAGGGGCCGGTTCCCAGCTAGCGGAGGTCCACAGGGGGACGATTAAGTACCGTGTCGCTTAGGGCTATTTACGTCCGGTTGAAAGAAGGACCCTTTCGGCTTGTACCCAAAATATCTCAACTTTTAAAACTTTAAATTTAAAGGAATTTGCAATTTCACTAACTATTTTCTTGTGACTAAATTGTTTGAATGTGTCAAAGAAATTATAATGTCACAATTTATATGCAAACCAATGTTTGCCTAACATAATCCAAGTATTGTGACAAAACAGTAAAATTGGCTCACAATCTTCAACAATATATTTGTCTAATTAAATGTAGGAATCATGAAATGAATGTATGAAAATTACCTTCATCCTCAGCATGTATGAGCCTTTTCGAACGAGTCACAATCTCTAATGCTTATGACTTAGAGAGAGTGCATTACAAAGATCATGTTAAAAAATAAGTGAGTACAAAAAAAATTGAATTACCGTCATCGTTAATATTTTGCTTATTTTCAGAAAGTTAAAAATATTTCTAATGATCATATCTTCAAGAAAAAGAATTTAGTTTGCATATAAAAAAAATAACTGAAATGATACACAAACTTTTGTTCCTTCTTGACAATAATGTAACTTTGCATAGCAATAGAATTTTGCTATGAATTTTAACAGTAAAATAACTCAACAATATTTTCTTAGATATAAAGCTCTCTTTATCAGCCTTAAGTGGTGATGAGGGTAGGTGTCAAGTGTCAGTTTATGGAGAAAAAAAGGCAAAAGATCCCATACAGAAGGGGATATCATTACCTACAAGGTTCTAAGTTGACACAGTTTTACTTACTGCTGTAATTTTTTTATTGCGGAACAAATTAAATAAATAAATAAACATTAATATTAAAAGGAATGAGCAATTGGCCTAAATGACACGATCAATAATGGCTACCACATATTTAATCCGTCAATAAATTGCATTCACTGTGTTTATCTGTAATATTAAATCCAGGAATGTATTAAAAGTTAGGGTTAATATACTAACCAAATATTGCTCAAAAAGGGTTTTAAACCAGCATTCTTTTTTATCAAACCCGAAATATGTTTATTTTTTTTAATGTAAGTCATTTGATAACGACTATTGCCACACAAAAAAAAAATTTGCAATGCTGCAAAAATTTTAGGAAGGCAAATCTTGCTCTTTGCTGCCAAGAGATAAACATAAAGATCTTTAATAATTTCCCGGAAAGATGTAACAACCTTTATATATATATATATATATATATATATATATATATATATATTATATATATATATATATATATATATATATATATATATATGTATCCAAATTACGAAAAATAACAATTTCACACATAACAAAATACTAGTAGGTTTAGTTCCAGACATTCTTGCTGGAATACTGCATAGAAGTAAATGTATTGTTCTAGGAACAAATGATTATTCAATGCCTATCAACCATGCAGAAGGGATAAGAATAAGAACACGATAAGGGTAGATTAAGGGTATGGATACATGTTCGGACCAAGGTTCCCTGTATCACCCAATTATTGTTAGTACTGTTTTTCGCATGTCCGATCGGATACTCATGCTCACCGATGATCAGATACTCATTGTCACGCCCCAGAACCAGCATACTGGAGAGCGGGGGAGTGACTCAGCCAGCTACGTATTACGGGTAGAAGAATACCGTACAATACGATCAATGCTGTCTAACCAGACGAGGGGGTGCATACTACATAAAAGTCTTACTATGGTCATTACACATCTATTGTCTCAATCATTCAAATAAGAAACAGAAATATACATGTAAGGTAAAGCAGTAGGCGTCCCAAACGCTCAGTCAAAATGTTCTTGAGATCTGGCTTTACAAATACAGCCAGATGTAGTAAGTATACATAATTGTTATCAGCTGCAGTCTGACTTAATTATAATTATGCAAATAAGTACAAGACAATCCGACTAACATGTCGGTGCCAAACGGCAAGGTATAAAGTAAATAACAAACGAGTGGTGAAGTTAAGGAACCCACTCGAGGCCTCCTGCGATCATTCCTCTAGTATTGACCATCCTGGAGGTGGAAGTACGCTGAGTCCTCGGAACTGGCTCTAAATCTGGCCATGCAAAACCAGAGAGGTTAGACCTCTAATAGCAAGTACCACAAGGGAGCACGACATGAGAACTAAAACTAGTAAGTAGAGAATATAAATAATAGATCTCTGCTTGCTACTACACTACTAAAATACCCCACTTTACCGACGGACGTTTAGCGACGGACGGATTCCGTCGCTAATCGCGACCAATTTCCGACATCTTAGCGACGGAGTAGCGACAGACAACATAACATAATTTTTTCCAATTTTAAATGTAAAAATTTGTCGGGTTTCCGTCGCTAAGTCGACGAACGTTAGCGACGGATTCTTTTTTCGTCGCTTATTCGTCGCAAATGTTGGCGGCAAAATCTTTAAAACATTGGCGGGAACTTTAGCGACTAACTGGCGACGGATATATCCGTCGAAAAAAACCTTTTAATTGGCGACGGTTTAGCGACTAATTTATTCCGTCGCTATTCCGTCGCTAGTTTCTGTGCCCTAACTTAAATTGAACCGACGGGGGGGAATTTTTCATTCCCCCCAAAACTCTCTCTCTCTCGCTGTAAGCCCCTGAATTTAGGGCTGATTTTTTTATTTTAATAATCAATTAATTAGAATATTATTATTTGATTATTATTTGATTTAATGCTCTTTACCGTGACTTGGAATTCTAGAGCATCAGGGATGCCAGTCTCTGGAAACTTCCTTCTTGGAGTTTATAGTAGACGAGATTATCTTCATTTTGATATATCGTGCCCCACTCGAACTTGTTCCCTTGTATCCTTTTTGCTTCGCGCAAGTTCGGGTCAATATTAGACCATTTAATTATTGAATTCCCACTCTTTTCCTTGATCATCATATGCGCGTTACCGTGGCTTTTAATTTAGGCACCAGACTAGTCATTTTCTCGAAACCAACTTGTCATGCCTGATCTACTCGAGACGCTCTTCACCCCTGACCTTCGTGTCCCACTCAGACACTCCATTTTGTGCTCCATTTCCTTCGCACAACTTTCGGTTCAATTTAGGCCAATTAATTATCTGCCGTAAAACCTGATTTAAATTTCAATTTAATTTCGGGACCCGACATCGACCCAATCCAGTCGACCCAAAATATGGCCCTGGCCTGTTTTGAGTAAACTATGCAGATGTCACTTGCATGCCACAATTTCGATCCCCCTTGTGCTCATATTTTATCCATGATTTAATTTGGTTTAATTTATAAATTAATTAAATCTTGGCTTCGACCTTGTCCAAACTTGGCCCAACGCCCAACCCAGTTTAGTGTGGGCCCTGTCATGACTGCCCGTACACCCCACTGATATTTTCTCATTTTTCTCCACTCAAAAATGTCTCTATATATATATAAATATCTCCTCTCCATTTTACAAATATATATGTATATATATACATATATATTATGTATATCTATTCTCTCTCTCCCATTAAAACAGCACACAACCCCATCACAGTACACCCCCCTTTCTCTTGGACCGAAACCCTCTCTCTCTCTCTCTCACAAATATCTCACTTTCTCTCTCTCTCTCTAAATTTACTTCCTCCCTCTCTCCCTTTTAAACTTATAACAAACACACACCACCTCACAACCGACACCCCTCTCCCATCAGGACAGCACCCCCTCCCCACTTCGAGTACACGAGCAGCAGCCCTTTTTTTTTCCTCTTCTTCATCATCATCATCATCTCTCTCCTTCTCAACTCCTTCATCTTCTTCTTCATGTTCTTCTTCTTATTTTTAACACCATCACCATCATCTAAAACACCACCACCACCACTTTCACAAACCGCCACCATCCCCCACACCATCTCCGCCGCCGTGCGCCACCACGTGGCCCGAGCTTTCCCCCCCCCCGGCTGCTCCGCGGCCGCGTGCCACCGCAGCGCAGGAGCAGCAGCTAGCTGCAGCTGCAACAGCAAGCGCGAGCAGCAGCTCCGGCGCGCTGCCCGCCGTCGCGCGCCACCCGCGGCCAACCGCAGCCGCCGGCGACCCCCACCTCCGGCGCGCGCACACCCGGGCGACCTCCCCCTGGCCACCGCCATCCTCCCCGGCGCAACGCACAGTCGATCCGTGCGTTTTGCACGAGATTCCGCCGTGACGCGCGCGCGAAGTCCACAAATTCGCGTCCCAAAACAGCAACTTCGCGCCGATTTTCTGGGAGATCCGACCGTTGGATCGGCGATCTCTTTCCTCCGTCGCAATCTCGGTATATAGCTCTTCACTCCCCTAAAATTTCACCGTAATTCTGTCGTTTGCGTGTGAAAATTGGCCACCAAGTTGACGATTTAATTGCGTTATTTTTGGACAGTTTCGCGACGCCAACTTCGGGGTTCGTATCTCCTCCATCGCAGCTCCGTTTTGTGCGCCACCAGTTCCGGTGCACAGCTGGTAAACCCTCTTCCTGCCCCCTTTAGATTTCATTTCAGTTGAGTTTGTTAGTCGGTCGAATTCGACGCCAAGTTGGCCGTTCGAATTCTTTAATTTGCACTAGTTAAATTCTATTTTTGAACCCGGGACTCGGATTCAAATTCTGACACCACCAGTAGATCGTGGCGTCGTTCTGGCCTGTTTTCATATAAAGTTTGCCTGATTGGAGAACGTGGGCCCGTACACGCATTTCGGTGCAAAACGGGTCCCACTTTCTGAGTCAACGGGACTTTTGACGTCGGCTCATCGGAATCCAATTCCGGATATACGTTGAGTTCGTATCGTCATTCTGGACTCGTTGACATATAATTTGCTAGGTTTTAGTGGACATTGGTTCCGGCACGCATTTCGGTGCAAGTCGGACAACATCCGGTCAACGGGTCATTTTGAGTTCGGCTCATCGGAATCCAATTCGGATATACCGTTGAGTTCGTATCATCATTCTGGACTCGTTGACATATATTTGCTGAGTTTTGAAGACATTTGCTCCGGCACGTATTTTCGTGCAAACGGATTCCAAATGTCCGCGTCAACGGACCAATTTGAGATCGGGTCAACGGAATCCAATTCTGGATATACCGTTGGGATCGTATCTTCATTCTGGATTCGTGGACATATAATTTGTTAGGTTTTGAGCACTTTTATTTTGGCACGTTTTTCGGTGCAAAGTGTGTACAACGGCGGACATCATTTTGGCCCAAAATTACCGTTTTGCCCCTGTGTCCAAATTGGACTTTTGGACAGGCTATCCTAGCTGATTTGACCATTCTGGACACGTTGGTGATGTTAGTTTCATCATCCGACAACATCTGTAGATTTCTTTCCTTTTGTGTCATCCTATTATATATTTTCTCCTTTTGGTTGTTTTAGAGACCCGTCGATTTCAGTGATTTCTAAATCATTGAAATTCATAAGTTGACCTTGTAGATGTTTATAGAGACCAGCTTGACCATGGTTGACTACTTTGACTAGACGTCGAAGTAGAGTCAACAGTTGACCTAGGTTTGATCAGACTTGACCAACGTTGACTTTTTGACCAAAGTCAACTGTAGGTCAACCATTGACCTATTTAACCTAGATTAGACTTAGAGTTGACCGGAGTTGACCAGTGACCAAGTCCACTGTACGTCAACATTGACCCAGTTTGTCTTAGTTTGACTTAGTTGACCTAGATGTTAGTATGTCATTTGACCCTGATCAGCTCTTGTATTATTACCTCTTTAGGTCTGTGGCTTTACTCTGAACCCTGATTCATTGACAGCAGGACCCCAGGTGAGTACATTCTCTGATAACTTATTCACAATTTATGATAACTGTTATGATTCGTACTTAGTGTTGATATGCTTATTCCCGACACATGGTTCTCACGGATTGGTATTCTTGGATCCCGACGAGAGATGTCTCTCCTTCTTAGGTTGGGATGTATTGTGCAAGCACCCTTGTAGCTCTTGCTCGATATATGGTCACTGATTCTAGAGCAGGTTCGCGACCTTCTCATTAGAATCCCGTGCAGTGACGTGTCCTGTTTGGATCCATTCTACCAGTTGGGGTAGGGGGAGTAGTAGCGTATGCCTGTGATCATATCCCCTTGCTATCTGAACAGTGTGAGTCATATACCGCACTTATGACTTGCCAGGCCGATTCTTGACAGTTTCCCAAGCGATCACAAGTTGAAACTGCTACTCACACACATTGGATAATAGCTTACCTTGATTCGTGTACATGCCATGATCCGTTCTATTTTCTTGTTCTAGCTCTAGCTTTACAGCTTACCATGCCATGATACATACATGTACACTCCATGATTTTATTGTATATGCCTATTTACAGTCTTATAGCTTTTATTCTATCTTGAGATCTGTTATGAGATATATGTACTCGTTCCGCTCCTGACTGGATACGTTGAAATTTAGGAGTAGTTGTGCCCTCATTATTGGACTTCATGATGTTGCTAGCTGAGGTGGATCTCACTATCTTCTATGTGAGTTGCCTGGTAGTTATTCTAGTTAGTCTTATTGTTCCTTCTTATCTTTCATGTCTTATGATCATTGTAGATTCTAGTTGTTCTAGTGATATTGTTATTATTTCTTGTCTTATTCCTTAGTTTTCGTGATGTGACATGAGTACATTTCTAGATATAGATTCATAGAAGTTGTAGTTAGTATAGTACTTGACAGCGTTTCTACCGTCGATACCGCGGCGTAGGCTGGGCGTGGCCCACGTATTCGTACCGTATATCCGGGTGCGGGTCGTGACACTCGCGGCTCTCTCTCTCTCGCGCGCGGCTCTTCTCTCTCTCGCGGCTCTCTCTCTCTCTCTACCAGGTCTCTATCTCTCTCTCTCTCTCTAATTTTGGGTTTTGGGGCCGGGGGGGGAGTGGGGGGGGGGGGTCGGCTTCGCGGGGGGTGGAGAGGGCGGGGGGGGGGGGGGTGGTGAATGGGGTCAGGGGTCGGGGGGGTGTGGGGAATGGGGGCAGGGGGTGGAGGGGTGGGGAATGAGGGTCAGGGGGTTGGGGGGGGGGGAATGGGGCAGGGGGGTCGGGGGTGGGGGGTGGAGAGGGCAGGGGGGTCGGGGGGGTGTTGAATGGGGCGGGGGGGGGGGGGGTCGGGAATGGGGGCAGGGGGGTGGGGGGCGGGGGGGGGGTGGGGGGAGAGAGGGCAGGGGGGTCGGGGGTCCTGGGGACACCTATTGGACATGACACCGACACTCCAGAAACGTTAAGACACGACATGTATTGAATACAATATGGTTACTCGAAATACATTAAGACACCCAAAATTGGTGCCGAATCGTCGCAGTGTCCCCCTATTATGTCGTGTCGTATTTGTGTCCGTACAACAGTGTGCTTCTAGTAAGATATTCCAGGATAGGTATGGGTTATCTTGTACTTCTTGATCTGGGTAGTTATTTGTTGAGTATGATGAGTTATTTATGTGTCATCTCTTCCATCATGGGTATGCTTGTTCTTTATTTGGGTATTCTTTCATCATGTTTGAATAGATGGTGTACATGATGTCAAGTATGAAGGATTTGTAGTAAGTAGATTTTGTCATTCTTCAATGTGAGGTTGGTCTTGTTGAAATAACTTAATAATTATTTGTTTTCCAATACCAAAAAATCCGATACTTCGATCCGATACCGCCGATACTACCGATATCGCCGATACCAATACTAGATTGCTTAGACTTATATTGCAAGGTAACTAGGTACAGTTATGATACAATGTAAATGCAAGTATACATGTTAGCTAGATAGCTTAGACTTATATTGCAATCTCCTATTCACACGAGTATTGATATCGCCGATGCCAATACTCGTAGGAATAATAGTCCGATACCGATTCCGATACCGATACTTTGAACCTTGATTTAAATACATGTTAGTATAGTGTCTTCACATATATGTTAAGAGTATATACATGATTAGCAAGGTAACTAGATACAAGTTATGATACAATGTAAATGCAAGTATACATGTTAGCTAGATAGCTTAGACTTATATTGCAATCTCCTATTCACACGAGTATTGATATCGCCGATACCAATACTCGTAGGAATAGTCCGATACCGATATACATTGTAGAGCTCTGTTTTGCTATTCTGGACATGTTGTGACCTGTGCTGTTCTAAATAGGAGCCAGACACACTCCTGAGACGGGGGAGTATGTATAGTGATGTGGATTCTTACTAACTTATCATGTGAACCCATTTATGGGCCCTTCATTGAACCTTCTCATGTGCAACTTTCAGTCCATTCACAGTTCCCTATATTGTACTCTACATCACCTAGTTCACTTATATCTAACATCCTAACCCTAATCCAAATTTATGAGTATCGGTATCGGGCTATTCTTATGTTTAGTTTGTCTTACGATACAGATTTTCACATCCAAATTGAGGATGAGTCGTTATTTTGTTGATCGTACATGGATGTACAAACGGCAACACGAGAGTAGAATTGGTGTGAGTGACGATTTTCAGGCAGGCGTGGAAGTATTTCTTAATTATGCAATGAGCAAAGCTCAGTACATGGACGGTAACAAAATTAAGTGTCCATGTGTTAAATGTCACAATAGACGTTACGAAGAAGTGGTGACTGTGAGAGATCATTTGACCCGTAAGGGTTTCGTACGTAATTACGGCCTGTGGTCATCGCAAGGTGAACTATATTCGGAAAGACAGGCTGCGGAAGCTGCTACTTATGCTTTTGATGATAATGCTGCAACGGATGTCATCGAAGACCACGGATGCTCTGTTGATTATGGAGATCTGCAGAACCTTGCACGAGATATGGTGTATGATGCGGCAGGGCCTAATTTGATCCGGAGGATCCTAATCCCGAGGCGAAGGAGTTCTATGACATGTTTCAGGACGCAGATACTTCTCTATATCCTGGTTGTGAGACTCATTCCGCACTGTCAGTGACGATGCGGTTGTTGAACATAAAGTCTGATTTTAACTTGCCACAAGCTTGCTATAATCGGATCACAGAAGTAATCAAGGAGGTGTTACCGAAGGAATCAAAAGAGCTACCAAAAACTTCTACAAGTCAAAGATGATGGTCCGACAACTGGGACTGGGGTACGAGAAGATAGATTGTTGTCGCAACGGATGCATGTTGTACTACAAAGAGAATTGCGTATCAGAAAGTTGCAGCTTCTGTAATGCGGATCGTTACAAGCCAGTACAGGGAAAAGGAAAGTCGACTAGAAAACGACGTCCTTACAAGTATTGCATTACTTGTCGATCATGAAGCGCTTGCAGAGGATGTATATGTCTCTAAATACAGCAGAACACATGACGTGGCACAGCGAAGAACGCATAAAGGACGAAGGAGAATTGTCACATCCTTCGGATGGAGAGGCGTGGAAACATTTTGATTTGTGTCATCCAGATTTTGCTGCAGAGCCTAGAAATATACGCCTGGCGCTATGTGCTGGTGGGCAGTATGCAAGATTAAATCTAGAAATATATTCAACGTTGGAGACCCAGCATACCAAGAGGACCAGATCGAGAAGCCCCAATACATGGGACAACAGTCGGATACCATGGACGTGGAAGATGTCGATATACCTCATGCTGAGGAAAATAGAGGGGAGGAAGAGGTTGATATACAAGACTTAGCTGTCAACCAGGGGAGAAAGAGGCGTCTTGTCCCAAGTATTGAGCCTGAAGAAGAAGTAGAAGAAGAAGAAGAAGAAGAAGAAGAAGAAGAAGAAGAGGATGAGGATGAGGATGAGGATGATGATACAGATGAAGTCGACGATGAGGATGATGATATAGATGAAGTCGACGATGAGAATGAGGATGAGAACGATGACGATGACGATGAGGACGAGGACGATAACGATGATTAGATTAAATATCGGTATATATTAGAAGCACTTACAACTTAGTGAATTCACTTTAGACGGACACATTCTTATTTCAGTTATGTTTTTGTCGTTCGATCATCTACTTATTGTATGATTTTCTTTTTACAGATGGCACTCTTAGTTCTCATTGTCTTGACGGCACTCGCCGCCCTGCTGCTGGTATATATTTTAGTTCAGTTTTATATTCATTTATACTTCTATATTGTTAATTATTTATGTGTTCTATTTACAGGTCATGGTCACTACCACTCGTGCTGCTGGCAGTGGCCGTGGACGTGATGGTAGTGGTGCTGGTGGTGGCGGTACTGGCCGTGGTGGGCGTGGTGGTAGCGGCACTGGCCGTGGACGTGATGGTAGCGGTCGTGGTGGTAGCGGCACTGCCGTGGACGTGATGGTAGCGGTCGTGGTGGTAGCGGTCATGGTCGCCTTCCACATTCCCCGGATATAGAGTCCTCCGATCCCGACCTGGAGAGCCCGGCCACAGACTCTTCCCGTCGTCGATCTGCCGAGGCGCTACCTTCATCTTCATCGAGGCCTGAGACTCCATCCGCTAGCGGATCCGTTCCGCCCCCGGATGCACCAGCGGGTACACCATCAGTTACTGCAGGGTGGGCTCCGGAGTACCCCCGGATTCAGCTTCATCCTGCTACCGGTGAGTACATCCGCGGACCCGCGGATCCTCCGACGCCTCCAGAGAGGCCGATAGGCGAGAACCGACGAGAGCTATGGCCCGCGGTGATACGTAAGTAAATTTAAGTTAATTTATTAAATTTGTTTCATTTATTCAAGTTAATAATCCAGTCTTTGCTTCTTTGTAGGTTTTTCCCGTATGATGCTGCCCGGATACTCGGGCAAATTATTCGGGAAAACTACCATGGCCCCTACCTCAATTTTTCTGAGGTGCCTCAGAACATGCAGTACGTCTGGCTCGAGGAGATGAAGGTATATATATATCTTTTGGTTAATTATTAATTATTCTTTAATCCACTAATTTTTAATTACGTGATAATTTAATTTGTATGTCAGACGACGTTCTGGTGGCCCCTCCATCGCGAGGAGTTGATTCGCAAGGCCTACAAAGCCGCCGCCGGGAAGAAGATACGGGATGCGGTGTACGACGTTCGTACGGCGCATTCGAGGAAGAAGTGGCTCCGGGAGGAGTACTACGAGCAGATGTTGGATAAGATGAATACTGCTCAGTACAGGGAGAAATCAGAGAAAGCGAAGGCGAGCAGACAGGCCGCTGGTCTGCATACGGGAGGTTCAAGGGCCCACGCAGCGACGCGTGCAGATTTGGTGAGATACCGCAAATTCATTTCACTATTAAATTCGGTACTATTAATATACGTAGTTAATTAAATTCGACGTATATTTCGTATGCAGGCACAACGGGCGGTAAAGGAGGGAGAGAGCCGGAGTCGGTCACCGCCTACGATGTATTCCTGCATACACACAAGAGGCGGGCAGACGGGAGCTTCGTCGACGCGAGGGCCCAGGCGACTGATGTAAGTAATTACGTTTATGAGATTTATATTAGAAATATAATTATTGTTAACTTAATTAGGTGAACGTAGGATTCAAATTATAACTTAGGGAAACATAGGATTTAGATTATAACTTAGGAAAACTTATAGTATAAACACATTCATTGGATAGGCTGCATATCGTGAGGCCCTTAGTCAGATTGAGCCCCCTGCCGAGGTTGTCGGCGAAACGACGCCCACCAGACGCCCTCTTCTATGGCCGCTCGCTACGACGACGTGTTCGTAGAGTCTGTCGGCGGCTTTAATAAAGGGCGCGTCTACGGCGTAGGTTCCCTGGCGGCGTCGTTGCAGGGCGCGACTCCGAGATATCCACCGCCCCCGCCTCCTCCCGCGCCCCGTCGGACGATATGAGGAAGCAGCTTGCGACTCTCACCTCCGATATGTCGGAAATGCGGAGTCTAATATCGGATGTGCTGGAGCGCCTTCCGCGTCCTTCTTCTGCTCCCGGTCCAGATCCGTCTGCTCCCGGTCCGTCTAGTGCGGTTGCCGGTCCTTCCGACCCTGGACGTTATTCATTTGACCGTTCTGCCGAGGTCCGCCTGGTACCGGATACTGCGCTCATTGGGCTCATGGAATTGATGTCGCCAGAGCAGCTCCGCACGCTTCCAGAGCATGTGTTGTCCCAGGTGCCGGCGTACATGGTGGAAGAGTACATCCGCAGAGCCGAACGACGACGCGATCCATCTCAATGATATTTGTACTGTTTTTGGATATTTGTACTATTTTGGATTTTGAATTCTGGATATTTTGGAAGCGTACATGAATGTTGGATATTATGAATTTGTGTATTTGTGTTTGGATATTTGTACATAGATGTTTGGATATTTCTGTTTGATATTGGATATTATGAATTTGGATATTTAGATATTGTTGATCGTACATGGATGTTTGGATATTGGATATTATGAATATGTGTAATATTTACGAAAAGGAAATAGAATGTTTCTGTAATTTTTTTTTATTAATGTTGCATTTAGCGACGGACTAGCGACTACTTAGCGACGGATATATCTTTTTAGCGACCGATGAGCGACATACTAGCGACGGATAATCCGTCGCTAACTGGGTTATATAAATATTTGCAGTTACCGACGGACGAGCGACGGATAATCCGTCGCTAACTGGGTTATATAAATATTTGCAGTTACCGACGGGCGAGCGACGGATAATCCATCGCTAACTGGGTACAATTAATATTAGCGACGAAATATCGACTACCTAGCGACGGCAAATCCGTCGACATGGTTCTGGAAATATGGTAGGTTTCCAGAACCATGTCGACGGATAATGGGTCGCTAATCCGTCGCTAATCTGTCGAGGATGACGACGGACTAGCGACGGCCTAGCGACCCATTATCCGTCGACATGGTTCTGGAATTATGGAAGCTTTCCAGAACCAGGCCGACGCCCTACCCATCGCTCATCCGTCGCTATAACGTCGAGGGTAACGACGGAATAGCGACGGAATAGCGATGATTTGCGTATCAGGAACCTCTCTGATACGCTTTTACCGACCTATTTACGACGGCTTAGCGACGGATATTTTAATATTATATGGCATGTAAACCGACGGGAACAAGTCGCTAATCCGTCGCTAATCCGTTGAAAGGCAACCGTCGGTAATCAGTCGCTAGTCCGTCGGTTAATCATTTGTCCGACGGCTTAGCGACGGACCAATTTTAGCGACGACGTTTTTCCCGACGGCCATTTTCATCAAATATCCGTCGCTATGCCGTCGGTAATTTATATTACCGACGGATTCGCGACGGATCTAGCCGTCGCTAAATGGACAACTTTTGGTAGTGCTAGAACTCACATCACATCAAGACACTTCGAACCAACCTCCCAACCAAACAAGGACAGAAGTTGGCCCGTCATGTCCTGACATTCTGATTATCCCAGTTAGGTAACAGAGTACAGTGCACAAACAAATCATCTTAAACGGCCAATCAACTCCTACGACTTGCTATTATGAGTCCCAAGTTATCCTGGAATAATGCAATTAGGGATTCCTCAGTTCTTACTATGTGCAAGCAAGGCTAGTCTATCCAGTCGATCAATTGGCCCATGCATGAATTAGACGAGTCCTAGCAGGACGCCCGTCAATATACAATATACAATAATAATAAAAGCATATACTGTTCTCTGCCCGTGTGGCAGATTTACAGTATCTGTGGAAACCAGTCGGCCCGTCGGGTACTACTCGTCCCAAGGGGGCTGCCATGTAAGAATTTGAGAATCCATTCTCTCCATGCAATCATTATTTTATTTAACTTAATAGTCTCTACGTTGAGTGAAATCCCATGCCGTGGATCATGGTCATTCAAATGAGTACTTTCGTACGGGGTACGATATGCACAACTCTACAACGATACCAATGCGGTTAGGTTGCAGGTCTTACATAGCGTAATGCAACAATCAAATCTATCCACGATAATCATGCCTTGACCATAAAGTACACATGCTTCTTTTGTAGAAAAAATAACTAAATAAATAAATAAATAAATAGATTGAAGCCTGCATGTGCATGTATGTCAATATTCGGGATCAACCAGTCGAGTACAATAGTTCATAACATGAACGTGTCTCATTCATTTCATTCAATAAGACGACTAGCCAGTCTCTTAGTTCCAATTAGGAACGCATGATCAATTTAGTCAAGATCACAATCATTATCAATGGTGGCAAGGCATGAAAGTCAACTAGCATTCAGTGGGGTTGAGTCTACAACTCTCAGGATTTAATTCTAGTCAATCCGGGTATCTATAACTCAATTCATGACACATGGTACATCCCACGTAACAATCTATAATTAACAGAAATACTAGCATATCATGATTATATCAAGTTTATGCAAAAAGGCGTAAGGATATAAAATGGACGTTAAACATCTAATAAGATATCAATATACAGGGCTATAGAAGATCCAGGGTAAGCAGGCTACTCTCATGTCAGCCTACGCTTATGCCAGCGTACGCTCAGGTCAAGCTACGCTCAAGCCAAGCTAGCGTATGGGAGTCATACGCTTCCAAAAGGCAGCGTATGAACTCCATACGACTCCTTACTATCCAAGTCAGCGTATGCAAGTCATACGCTTCCAAAAGGTAGCGTATGAACTCCATACGACTCCTGACCATCCAAGTCAGCGTATGCAAGTCATACGCTCCCCAAAGGTAGCGTATGAACTCCATATACTCCTGACCATCCAAGTCAGCGTATGCAAGTCATACGCTCCCCAAAGGTAGCGTATGAACTCCATACGACACACGCTTCCAAAATGTAGCGTATGCAAGACACACGCTTCCTAAAAAGGCAGCGTATGGACTCCATGCTGCGCTAAGAGCGCGCACAGCTCAGTGACGAAGCTAAAAAGCTAGCATACACTGCTCACTGTCTTCTCCAAACAGCAAGAACTCCATGGTTGTACCCCAAGGCTTCAAAAGTCCATAACTTGGTCAAAATAAGTCCGAATCCAACTTTTCAAAGGTCAAAATTGGGTAGGATGAACTGCTCTACTACATAGAACCATCAAAACTTGAGAACAAAGGAGTTTGCTAGATCAAAACCCATAGACAACCGAAATACAATAACTTAGATCTACAAGAATTGAACCAATGAAATCAAAATACTAAGCACTAAATTCTCTTAGAATCATGAGAGGAAGAATATTAAACCATAAAATATGGTCCTCATGTAGAGCAAGATGTACTTGCCTAGTTGGTAGGTGGAGAGAGTAATGAAAGGAAGAAGAAGAAGTAATGGTGAAGAAGGAGTGAATGAGGAGAGAGAAGGGAGAGGGTAGCTTTAAGTAGCAAAGGGGTGGTAGGTGGGAGTTGGGCCGGGTTCTTAATGGGTCGGGTTTAAGGGGCTCATCCAACCGAAAATAAAACTAAAGCAGAGAAGTAAATTGCAGGAAATAAAATGCGGAAATAAATTACGGAAAATTAATTGCAGGAAATAAATTAACATAAGAATTAAAGAGCAGATAATTAATTAACAGAAACTTAATTAACATAAATTAAAGGAATTTAAATACAGGGTAATACATGATAAATACTAAAATAAATACACATGAGTTGTACATGAATAAGACTACGCATTCTGGGAACGGGGAGTGACATTCACTCACCAATACTGAACAATGCCCAAACTGTAGCTCTACTTCCAGATGAATTTAGCAAAGAAGAAATTAAAAAAATAAAGAAGTATTCAAAGAAAAATGTCAATGCATTGATTCACTCATGGAAAAAATCACCTTGCTCATACATCTTAATACAATTCCATCAAAAATTACTTATTGTATTGGTACTTTGTCTAAAATCAAGTATATGATACTAGTGGGAAAAAACAAGAGATGCATAAAATTATTCCTAAATGTACAAAATATTTTTCAAAGTTCTTAAAATAATCCCTCATCTTTTGGCTTTCCGAAACAAAGCACTTCGAAACTTCGATTCAAAACCACTGAAACTGCAAACAATATTGATATTGATATTCATAAGGGTCTAAACAGATTCCGATACTGTAAACATTGGTACATATGATACGAATACGGACAGTCTCAAGAGTTTATGCAACATTGAAGCATGTCAAAAAATTGACTTACAAATTCAACTACAAAATACAAAGTAGAATTCATACGAAACATATATGCTGACAAGGTACTGTAAACATATATCGATTGTGGATCAAGATACAACCAAAAGTTCATTAGTTTAATCAAACTCATAACTCTTAAGCCTAGATATTTGGCTAGTGTAAATGCTGACAAGGTAAACATTATTTAAACTATAAGAAAAAGTAATACCCATGTAAGAAAGGTAAAACAGAGACTAACTGCACTTGTGAAAACGGAGAAAACTGGAAGCACCAAATATGCATTGCATCTAATTTGTTCATGATGCCAGTCAAAAAGATGGCGGTAAATCAGGCACCTGTTTAATGGGCGCACAATCAATCAACTAATGCCCTAGTCAGATTTTATTTTATTTTAGTTTGAGATAAAGTCAGTCGATAAAGACCATCCCTGTGTTGTTTGCTACATCGTGTGGCTTTTAACCACAAGGTTGGAAGTTCAAGCCTTTCCTCTAGTGAAAAGCTTATAGAAATGTTACTTAGTTATATTGACAGTGATCCCATCGAATAATGCTTCATGAATAATGTGATAACCATTAAGGGAGTCAGACACAAGATCATAGAATCTTCAGAGTAAGATAACAAAGTCTCGATTAGGAAAAGCAAAAAAAAATCAGAATTGAACCTGTCATTAGCTAAAAAGAACAATTTGAAAACTGTTAAAATTTCTTACAAACCTGATCAATTATATTGCAAGATTGGATCACAAAGCTACCAACATATTTCACATTAAACCTCTCTTTTCTCAGTAATATTTAGGATTGACCAAGATATCATAGGCAAAATCCATAAAAATGTGTACATTCAAACCGAAAAAAAATAGAATAAGAAGTCTATAGATTTAGATCCTTTTTTCTTCAATTAGATCTGTATTTTCTTCTACTTTAAAGAGAGAGATGATGGAGATTAAAATATTCAACATAAATGCAAAGGTTGCCAAGGGAAGGAAAAAAAAAACATGACTTCACATGTACAAAGATCACTCTACTATTCTGATGGAAAATATTCCGTGAAATGGAGAGATGCTCATTGTGGAGAAGAAATCACACAACCTTTTGGGAGAAATTTAACTCATCCCTTATAATCTTGTCTTTAAACTTGAATAAACTTGAGACATATTCAATAGTAAAAGAAATACCGACTTCGGGATTTCCTTTCATAAGCATACAATTCTTACATTAAGGCCTTTAGTTTTCCAGAAGAAAAAATGAAATGGCTACTAAGAAACATAATGCTGGCTTGACCTTCTTGTTTAAAACGCATACACATACATGTACTCTAATTTGTATGAGAAGAAATTAAGATAGAGGGAGAGTGAAAATGACTACAAGTTAAAATTTTCTTAAAAAAGAAAATGTTGATCACACTTTTTTTTTAAACAGTAAGCAAATTTTCATGAATTAAAATTTAAATATTAAACAAGAGATGAAAAATAATTACATGATTAACTCTTTGATTGTTAGAAAAATATTGCTCTTCTCCTCCAATAATCTGCAAACAAAATAAAAGAAGTTAAAGTTACCGGCCTCCGGAGAAGTCGCGCACGAAGCACTGCCCTAAGAGTTAATCCGGGTCTATGTGCAGACTTTTCCGGATGCTCCTAGTGGTAAAACTCCCGCTCTACCGGTATTCCGTCGTCGCACATAACTCGGGGAGATTGACCCTGACTTAGCTCTGACCAGAACAACAAACCAAGAACAAAGGAGTTTCGGAGTGACAAGAATTCGAGAGAGCGAGAGAAAGTATTTTGTAGTAATTTTCAGTATATTCAAAGTATTGGGATTGGCCTCAATATATAGGCTTTTCTCTAAGGTTAGGGAATAAAGGAGAATGAAGACAATTTAATCCGGCCATAAATACTGAACGTTACAAAATTTAAATGAAAAACCATGTGGTATATTGTACCTGGACATGAGTTGATGTCACAAGTTTAATGGGTTCATAACGGTCAAAATTATTGTAAGGGAGTTGAGCTTTTGCTAGCTCATGTGTGTGTGAACACAACACACATACAACTAACAGTTGCATTTTGCTCGTTGATTCCAGTATTCCTCTTCAATAGTCAGCAACTCATTTAGCTCTTTACAGATGATAGCCTCTTCCTTCAGATTTTTCGTAGAGACGGAATTGGCTTGAATGGTTAAGAGCTGTTTTTGGAGAGAGGAGATCCGCCATTTAACATGTTTGAAGTTGTCTCTGCCCCATTTGTGAAGCCCTTCAAGAGTAGAACGCAGTTTCTGTATAAAGTTCAAATTATAACCATGGGTATTCTTCTTCCAAAGTGTCTTGAGAGTCTCCTTGAAATCTGGATGATGCACCACTCTGTATCAGCAAACGCTCTATCCAGCCTTTCTCTAATATGGCTGTCAGGTCGTCTGCCATTCGACCACCAGGGCCGACGCATCCCAAATCCATGAGTCCACATTGATTAAGCATATGATTGAATGGTGTTGCTGACTTGACGTTGAACATGTTGCCACCAATCTTCTCTGAAGACTTTGTGATAGCGTTGAAGTCCCCTATACTGCACCACGGAACAGTGAATGATTCGGCCATGTTTATTATGGACTCCCAAAGAGCCGGGCGATCTTTTGATTTCGGACAACCGTACACGCACAGCAGGTTCCAAGCCGGGGATGAGGAGCTGCCATCAATAGCTAGGAGAATGAGGTTGTTGGATGAGAACTCGATTTTTGCACTAATAGAATCGTCCCATCCAATCCAGAGGCCCCCCGCATGACCAGTAAGGGGGATCGAGAATGTGTTGTTGCAGCCAAGAGTAGGTAGAATAAGGGAGGAGTGGGGAGAAGAGGACATTGTTTCGGAGATGAAGAAAATGGAAGGGCGGGTGGCGGTGAGGAATGTTGGAGTGGGTGGGGTTCCCAACCTATGTGGAGAAGACCCCGGAGTGCGACGAGCGCCGTCCGATGTCGGAGAAGCTCGGGAAGTAGGCGACGGAGTTGCTGCTGCTGCTGCTGGCTGCTGGAAGCAGGGGATCCGAGTTCGGGCCGAACTCGGTCCCAGGCTGAGTTCTGGCCGAACTCGGTCTGGCCGTTCCAGGGTTTGGCCAGTAGGTGCTGGTTGCCCCACACAGAGTTCTGGCCGAATTCTGTGTCGTCGGGGGCTGAAGCGGGATTCTGGATGAGTTTTCATCATTAGATCTAATCCAACGGTCCAGGTTGGCTGCGGGATTAGGAAGTTATATTGGGATTTCCCAACCCTAATTCATAGTGCAACGCATTGGACAACACAAGTTTGAGAGAGAGGAAGGAGGCAAGAGTGCCATTACAACTTCGGAGAAGAAGACGGAGGATTGAAGGTCGCTGTTCGAAGGAGATCGTGTTCGGGTAATCTTTACTCGTCGTTCTCGCTCTTCGTAGCCTTGTAATCATTGTTCTTATCTCTGAGTGTTGTGGGGATCCGATTTGGATCGGGAGAAGTTTGTAGAGGGTGTAATTCTTCTATTCCATTAGTGGAGGCTTCTCAGGGTTGGAATCCGATCGTCCCGTGGTTTTTTCCCGCAAGGATTTCCACGTCAAAAATTCTCTGTGTCTGCGTGGATTGTTTTTGTGATTGTTTTTGGGTTCGTGCGTTGTATTGCTCGGTCCTCTCGCAGGTACTCTCCGGTTTGGGGAAAGGTTTCCGCGTTTCTTTCCCATCAGAGTGGTATCAGAGCTTTGGGTTCAAAGGGTGTCAGGAGTTGACAGAGGAACCAGAGAGGAAAGATGGACGCGAAGCCGGTGCGCATGGTGAACCTTAATGGCACAAACTATCATTATTGGCGGAGCAAGATGAAAGATTTGCTATTTGTCAAGAAGCTGCATCTACCCGTATTTGTATCCGAGAGGCCCAGTGATAAATCCGAGGAGGACTGGACATTCGAGCACATACAGTGTGTGGGTACATAAGGCAGTTTGTTGATGAGAACGTGTACAATCACGTTGCCAATATTGAGCACGCGAAGACGTTGTGGGATAAGCTGGAATCCTTGTATACGAAGAAGACCGGGGTAAACAAGTTGTTCCTGATCCGAACGATGATGGGTCTGCGGTACAAGGATGGGGCGTCTATTTCGGATCACTTGAGTGAGTTCAAGGACGTGGTTGACCAGCTATCTTCTATGGAAGTCAAGTTCGACGACGAAGTTCAGGGACTGTGGCTGCTGTGTACTTTGCCAGACTCGTGGGAGACCGTACGAGTATCTATGATCGCTTCTGCTCCAGAGGGCGTGGTCAGTCTGGAGTTTGCCAAGAGCGGGGTGTTGAATGAAGAGATGCGGAGACGTTCTCAGGGCACTTCATCTACATCCCATCACTCAGAGGCACTTATTTCAGAGAGCCGCGGAAGGGGCAAAAGCAGGGGTTCAGATGGTGGCAGAGACAAGAGCAGGGGGAAGTCCAAGGGTCGTTACGAGGACTCAGAGTGTTACCATTGCGGTAAGAAGGGCCATATCAAGCGAAATTGTTTCGCTTGGAAGAGAGAGAAGAAGGGCGACAAGGGGAAGCAAGAAGAGAACACTACAGCGGCGGCCTCGGTGCATGGAGGCGATGTGATCGTCGTAGGTGATGAGGTCATTACTAACCTCGCCTGTGATGACAATTCTTGGCTGGTGGACTCAGGGGCTTCAGCACATGTATCTCACAATAGGGCACTGTTTGCCACTTACACGACAGGCGACTGCGGCGTGTTGAAGATGGGCAATGGAGATGTGTCGAAGGCGGTTGCCGTTGGAGATGTGCATTTGAGAACGAAGACGGGTGCGGTTCTTGTTCTCAAGGATGTTCGTCATGTCCCTGATATCCGTTTCAACCTGGTGTCGGTTGGAAGGTTGGATGACGAGGGATTCTTCAGTCTCTCGGGAACAGTCAGTGAAAGCTTTCCAGAGGTTCGATAGTGATTGCCAGAGGAAGCAAGAAGTCCGGTCTCTACTATATGGAGGGGAGCGCAGAGGGGGCACAGGAGGTGAACGCAGTCAGTGATGCGTCTACCGAGTTGTGGCACAGGCGGCTCGGCCATATCAGCGAGAAGGGGATGAGCTACTTGGTGAACAGAAAAGTAATTCCGGGGCTCAAGTCTACAAAGTTGGAGAAATGCACGCACTGTTTAGCTGGGAAGCAAAATAGGGTGTCTTTCCAAAGTCACCCAAGTTCGAGGAAGCCGGCGTTGCTCGAGTTGATTCACTCGGATGTCTGCGGTCCTATGAAGGTAAAATCTCTTGGTGGTGCTTCTTACTTTGTGACTTTTATTGATGACTGTTCCAGGAAGGTTTGGATCTATGCCTTAAAGACCAAGGATCAGGTGCTGCCTACTTTCAAGGAGTTTCAGGCCTCTGTTGAAAGGAAGACGGGCAAGAAGTTGTTGTGTGTTCGGTCCGACAATGGCGGCGAATACATCGGTCCCTTTGATGCGTATTACAGAGAGCAAGGGATACGACACCAGAAGACTCCGCCAAAGACACCTCAGCTCAATGGTGTAGCGGAACGCATGAACCGGACACTGATGGAGAGGGTGCGGTGTTTGCTGTCAGAAGCAAACTTGCCGGGCAGTTATTGGGGTGAGGCTCTTCTCATAGCTGCTTATATTATTAATTTGTCTCCTAGTGCTCCTTTGCAGGGTGATGTGCCTGACAAAGTATGGTATGGCAAAGAGCCGTCATACATTCACCTGCGGGCGTTTGGTTGTAAAGCCTTCGTGCATGTACCGAAGGACGAGAGGACCAAACTTGAGCCGAAGACGAGGGCGATGCGTCTTTGTCGGCTATGGTCGGGATGAGTTTGGCTATAGACTCTACGACCCAGTGGAAGGAAAGCTCTACAGAAGCAGGGACGTGGTGTTCGTCGAGGATCAGACCATGACCAACACTCAGGATTCCGAGACGCCTTCTGAGGCTGAGGAATTGCCTGAGTTAGAGTCATTTCGCTTCGAGCAGTTTTCAGAGGACATCGCAGAGGATCCAGTTATGGGGGAGCCGGTACATGGAGTTGCTCCCAACCTTGATCATCAGCCTGCTGATGGTGGTCAGGGTGTCCCTCAGGAGGATGAGCATGCCGGAGAGGTAGTTCCTGAAGGGGCGGAGGCTGTCGGTATACAGCCAGCACCAGTGGCTCCACTGAGAAGGAGTGACAGGGATCGTCGACCATCTACGAGATACTCACCGGATGAGTATGTGCTATTGACTGACGGGGGAGAGCCCGAAAGTTTCGCAGAGGCTATGGAAGACGAACACAGACAGGAGTGGATGGTGGCTATACAGGAGGAGATGAGTTCCTTGCACACCAATTCCACTTATGATCTGGTGCGGTTGCCAAAGGACAAGAAGGCTTTGAAGAATCGATGGGTGTTCAGAGTGAAGCAGACGGATGATGCTACTCGCCCTCGATACAAAGCGAGGCTGGTAGTCAAAGGCTACGGTCAGCGGAAAGGCGTGGATTATGATGAGATCTTTTCGCTTGTCGTCAAGCATTCGTCTATCCGGGTGGTGCTAGCATTAGCAGCAAGTTTCGACTTGGAGGTCGAGCAGATGGACGTGAAGACGGCATTCCTCCACGGTGATCTTGAGGAGGAGTTGTACATAGAGCAGCCGGAGGGATTCTGTGAGAAGGGCAAGTCACATTTGGTCTGCCGGTTGAGGAAGAGCTTGTATGGTCTGAAGCAGGCTCCGAGGCAGTGGTACAGGAAGTTCGAGTCATTTATGGGGGAGCATGGTTATGCACGGACGACGTCGGACCATTGTGCATTTGTGAGGTATTTTGCCGATGATGATTTTATCATCTTATTGCTCTATGTTGATGATATGCTATTAGTGGGTCGGAATGCCACTAGGATAGCGGAGTTGAAGCGCCAGCTGGGCGCGGCCTTCTCTATGAAGGATTTGGGCGTAGCGAAGACTATTCTTGGGATGGAGATCAGCCGAGAGAGAGAGTCCAAGCTGCTACACTTGTCCCAAAAGAAGTACATTCACCGGGTACTTCAGCATTTCGGGATGGACGGGTCGAAGAAAGTGAGTTTCCCCTTCGCGGCTCACTTTAAGCTCATTGAGGAACAGTGTCCATCTACCGAGGACGAAAAGGAAGATATGGAGCGGGTTCCATATGCCTCAGCTGTGGGAAGCCTGATGTATGCTATGGTGTGTACGAGGCCAGATATTGCTCATGCAGTTGGTACGGTTAGCAGGTATCTTTCAAATCCTGGAAGGGTACATTGGAGTACGGTCAAGTGGATTCTACGTTATCTTCAGGGCACTGCTGGTTGGAGACTTTCCTTTGGTGGTGACGAGCCGAAGCTGGTTGGGTATACCGACGCTGATATGGCTGGAGATGTAGACACGAGGCGATCGACTTCGGGCTACGTGATGATGTTTGCTGGAGGAGCAGTATCGTGGCAGTCGCGGTTGCAGAAGTGTGTTGCCTTGTCGACGACAGAGGCAGAGTACATTGCGGCGACGGAGGCTTGCAAGGAGCTGTTGTGGATGAAGAAGCTGCTGCAGGAAATGGGACTGAAGCAAGAGCAGTATACTTTGCTTTGCGACAGTCAGAGTGCGATCCACCTTGTGAAGAATCAGACGTTTCATAGCCGGTCCAAGCACATCGAGACTCGGTATCATTGGATACGGGATGTGGTTGAGAAGAAGGACGCGGAGCTTGAGAAGGTGCATACAGATGACAACGGAGCTGATATGTTCACGAAGATTCTACCAAGAGGGAAGTTTGAGTACTGCAGGCAGGTCGTCGGAATGACGACATCCTCCCCATAGTTGTGAAGGGGGGGATTTGTTGGAGTGGGTGGGGTTCCCAACCTATGTGGAGAAGACCCCGGAGTGCGACGAGCGCCGTCCGATGTCGGAGAAGCTCGGGAAGTAGGCGACGGAGTTGCTGTTGCTGCTGCTGGAGCTGCTGGAAGCAGGGGATCCGAGTTCGGGCCGAACTCGGTCCCAGGCCGAGTTCTGGCCGAACTCGGTCTGGCCGTTCCAGGGTTTGGCCAGTAGGTGCTGGTTGCCCCACACAGAGTTCTGGCCGAACTCTGTGTCGTCGGGGGCTGAAGCGGGATTCTGGATGAGTTTTCATCATTGGATCTAATCCAACGGTCCAGGTTGGCTGCGGGATTAGGGAGTTATATTGGGATTTTTCAACCCTAATTCATAGTGCAACGCATTGGACAACACAAGTTTGAGAGAGAGGAAGGAGGCAAGAGTGCCATTACAACTTCGGAGAAGAAGACGGAGGATTGAAGGTCGCTGTTCGAAGGAGATCGTGTTCGGGTAATCTCTACTCGTCGTTCTCGCTCTTCGTAGCCTTGTAATCATTGTTCTTATCTCTGAGTGTTGTGGGGATCCGATTTGGATCGGGAGGAGTTTGTAGAGGGTGTAATTCTTCTATTCCATTAGTGGAGGCTTCTCAGGGTTGGACTCCGATCGTCCCGTGGTTTTTTTCCGCAAGGGTTTCCACGTCAAAAATTCTCTGTGTCTGCGTGGATTGTTTTTGTGTGATTGTTTTTGGGTTCGTGCGTTGTATTGCTCGGTCCTCTTGCAGGTACTCTCCGGTTTGGGGAAAGGTTTCCGCGTTTCTTTTCCATCAAGGAATTGGCGGAGAGTTTGGACTGTCGAAATATTCCTCAATCCTCGACAGTTCCAGATTAACATTTCTCGTGCGGCTGTTTGAGGTCAGCCGCCACGACCTTGTTTGGATGAATGAGAGAGGGATACTGGATCATGAGACGCTTCGGATGGGTAGGTGATATTGGAGCTTCATAACCGCTATCCCCCTCCTTGCTAATGTGATACATGAATTAATTATCATATCCAAAATACTTGACCAGAATTAATTATGTTGTCCAGGGACTTTAGACCATCCTAATATGATGTAACTTATGAAAACCCGTTGTGTCGAACTAGAATAATAAATTGATTCTCATGATACACGATCACTGATATACAATGGTCGTCAAGGACTATAACTCATAATCGAAAGTCGCCTTTCAAAAAATTGTATTCATGTAGATTTAATTAATGAAATATACACTAGAGTTGTACGCATTTACATGCACGATTATGTTATACATGTCCACTTTCCTCGTGACCAATTTTTTTTTGCTTAAGCACTTGTAGGTCCGTTCTGACAAATCTGGAATTTTATGTCCCCAAATATTGATGTTAATATCGGACCCGGTTTATCTCTATACAAAGAAAGATGAGCCTTAAGACTAGGACAAGAATACTTATGTTAGTTGTAACTTTTGAATGTACTACTTGATCTAGATTTTTTTTTGTAACTAGACCTATATTTGTGTAATATTATGTAAGGAAGGATTGTTATTAGAAGACTTGCGTAATTATTCTTTCATTTATGTACCAATCAGTGTCCTCATTAAATTTATGGATGAGATAATATATATTGTGTCACATGTTTTCACTTGGCATAATTAATGTAATTATCCTAAAACTTTATATGTGACAATTGCGGATGAGGGTACCGATGTATTAGTAGGTCGCGTAGCTAGCTGTAACATTGTTATATATGCGGCTTGCTATATTCTGAGAATGGAGTGTAACGTAACTTGTTATGGTTGATGTAACTGGAATCGTTGTTCCTTCCCATTGGGGCGGAGCTGTATCAAACAAGATTACAAAATGCGAAGTACATTAGGAATACAATACATATTAGGGTCATACAATCTTAGAGTGATAGAAATTTGGAAAATTAAAATATCCTTATTTTTTTTTTCTACGAGAAGGGAAAATTAAAATTCATGTCAGGCCCACATGATTGTTTTTCTTTGTTATTGTGAACCTAGCCCACTCTGATTTCTTTGCAACTTTGCAATGCAAAGCCCATGTCATCCACTTTTAGAGTCGATCCATGAAGGCCTGGGACTTTTAGTGTGGCTGGAAGCTCCTTCTAGTAATATTTGTAATAAGAAAATACTTACTTTCTATTTTCAGATGTACTAACGTATTATACTAATAAGTACAACTAAATAATATTTAGAAATTTAATCTCAAGAAATGTAATATAACATTCTTGAGAATGTCGCAACCCTGCATACCAAACTGTTTAAGATTATGTAAAGCAGCGGATCTTTACATCCTCCGTATCTCATTAATACAGTACTTAGGCCTCCTTTGGATGGAATTTTTGTATTATTATGAATCTGTTTTCTATTATTCTTTCGTGGGAAAAGAAATTCAACATTTCTATATCTATATTTGGTTAGATTGAGGATATGTAGTCCAAAAAATTCAATTATTTCATTCTCATGTTTGGCTCTAGGAGTGCAACTCGGACGGGTTGGATCGGACTTGAGGTCAACCCGAGTCCAACCCTATGAATCATAAGTCTAGCCCGAGTCCAAGTCCGACCCAACCAACATACGAAGTCAAGACCAAGTCCGGAGGATCCGGTTAGGCTCGGGTTGGGTCGGGTTCATCGGATTTTATCGGGCTCTAATATAATATTTCAAATAATTTTAAACAAATATAATATTAAGCACATAATCAAATAACAATCAATCATTGATCATTACAAAATACAAACTAAAATAAGATTTAGGATAAGGAGTTGAAGAGTTTGGGTGAATATATATATATATATATATATATATATATATATATATATATATATATATATATATATATATATAAGTTGGGTTTCGGGTTCTTCGGCAACCCGACGCACGAATCCGAGCCCAACCCGACTTTGATCGGGTTCAAATATTTTAACCCAAGCATGAGACCGAACCCGAATATCTTCAACCCTAACCCAACCCATTAACGGATTTACCCGATCGAACTCGGGTTTAGCCCACCCGAGTTGCACCCCTATTTGGTTCACAAATTGATATGAATCTTGATTTGTTTAAATTTTCATAAATATCCTTTCATTAATTTCATGATGCTACTATTACCATTCACATGTTTGGAATAGAAGTTGTAATTTTGAAAGTAAAGAGAGGGTATTAGCGTCCAAACAAAATATACAAACGACATTTCTAAAAACGCAAAACTATTTCCAAGAGGACTTGGAAATAGCTTTCTCACATCAATGGAAATATGAAGTCCCCTCGTATTTTTCCTAATTTTCAATCCTAGACAGACCAAACATGAATAATAAATTCAAAACCCATTTCCAAATCTCTAAAACTTAAACAAACGTACCCTTATTACTTGACCAATATAGTAGCATCCCTTGAGCAATATTGGGGTAGATCCATGGGAGATCACAGTGACAAATTTTATATTTTGGTTTTTCTACATATAGATCTGTATATGCTCTGTTAATCAAGTGTATTTTTGATCCATTTGAATTTTTTTAATATAATTTCACGCGTCCTAAAGGTATCTTCTTGTCCGCCATTGGACAGCCACCGAAGCATATTCCACCCTCGACTATAGAAGGTACATATTATCTATTCTTTATCTATTCTTCAAAATCTTATCTCATAAATGCTATCCCACCCATATTATCTCCACTACAATACCAAAAATTTGGAAATGCAAAGACACTGTCAAAGTTTCAGAGTATCACAATGGATCGTTCTCGGCAAAATTGAAAAGTTTGGATGATCTGGAATACGTTGCTGCTAATGGACCATGGAAAATCAACAACCACCTGCTGATTCTTGAAAGATGTCATCCTAACAAACCTCCAAGTGCTTACAAATTCACTGAGAGTGAATTTTGGGTTCAGCTTCATGGGCTACCAATTAATCTGCTCACCATCGATTTTGTTTCTTCTGTTGCAACACGAATAGGTACTATTCATCCTCCATCTACTGAACTTGCTTGCAAATGGATAGCTTTTGCTAGAATCAAGATTAGAATTGATATTACTAAACCTCTCCCTCGAAGACTCAAAGTGGCAATGGATAATACTGTGGATTGTACTGTTTCATTGAAATATGAAAGGCTTACCAAATTTTGTCCATTTTGTGGTTGTTTGGGTCATGGAATTAAGAAATGTATCTCCCTTAATGAGTTCAAGGATTTGATGAATAACAATTGGACCTCTGATCAGAAAATGGAGTATCAATCTTTACTCGACAGACGTCTTGATAATTCAATTTGTGTTAATCATGCTGAAAGGTACAAAAACAACGACCAGAACAAATCCAAGCAAACGTCTGATTCTTCAATTCCAGATTTTACTAATGACAGAGGTATTCCTGTTCAACATCCTACTCCGATGAACATCAGTCACCCACAAATTTCTACTACCTGTCACGTCCCAGAACCAGAACACTGGAGAGCGGGGGCAGACATAGCCAGCTACGTTAATAGGATCCACTCCATTATACGGTCACGGCTGTCTAGATATGTGAGGGTTTATCTACAATCCATCAGTCTCTTATGGTCAATAACAAGCCTAGTGTCTCAATCATAAGCAAGTAAGTAAATGTTACAAGATGTAAGATCACCAAATATACAATAGTAAGGCGTCCCAAATATTACATATTCAGCTGATCATGAAGCTAGTCGTTACAAAATGTGAGGACTAGCAAGAGTTTAGTCATACATGATCAACCCTAGGTTGCCAATCATGTTACAGCCCGTAGGCAGACAGTAAGTAAAAATGTACACGAGCTAACACTTGCTCGGCGGCTAAACGCCTCAAAAGAATAATTTTACAATAGAGTGGGAGAGCCAAAATAAACCCACTCGTTGCCAGGATTCCCTCTAGTGGTCACCATGTGGCTGAAAGGTCGGTAGATCCTCTGGTGCTGCTCCGGTATCTGGCCATACAAAACCAGCTTGGTCAGACACCAGAAAGAGCAAGTGCCACAAAGGAGGCTTCACTTAGGAACTAAAATCAGCAATTAGCACAAGAATATAATTACATAAAAGACAGTAATAAAATGCTTAATAACAACAACAAACTGAGTACTAAGAAACCATTCAAGTAGCCAGGTCACAACTCTTAAACCAAATAAAGACCGGGGTTGTAACCCTTCACCTGGATAGGACTCCGTCTCTAATCAAGTAAGGTAAAAACGTATCAAGCATGACAGGTGATATACGATGAGATAACCATGGGACTATTCGGATAACCAGGTTACAACCCGTAAACCAAACAAGGATCGGAGTTGTAACCCTTCATCTGAACAGAACTTGGTTTCTCCTACCATTTATCGGCAAGATAAATATAAGAAATCAGGACATGTAACAATATAAGACAAGACTAGACTCCATCCAATCATTCAAGGCCAAGCAATAAGTACGGCTTGATACTTTAACTAACTAGGGTTATCACAGGCCTAGTTACTAGCAAGATGCAATGAGAATTCCAGGTCTGGTTACCTGTTTGTTATGTCACCCTCATTTTTCGTATTTCTCGTATTTCGTATTTATACTCGTATCTGGATTTTGGCATGTATTTTTATTTTTCTTAACTTGTGGAATTTCGGTATTTCCCGTTTTTTGGGTTTTGGCATGGCTCGGTTTTATTGGGGATGGTTCGGTTTGGTTCGGTTTTATGTGTTGGAACACCCTAGCCCTACACTCCACCCTCAACCCACCACAACTCCCCCTCTTTATATCCCCACCTACCACTCTCTCCTCATAACTTCCACCATTAATTTTCTTCTTCTTCTTCTTCTCCTTCCTCTACCCAACTCTCCTAACCCTAGGCAAGTGCATCTTGCCACTACATGAGAACCCTCTTTTCCTTGTCCATTTGCTAGATTAGGACATGGTGATCAACATTAGAACTTGGTATTTTGTGATTTGAAGTCTCCTTTGCTCTAGATCTAAGTTATTTCTATTTTTAGAATTTGCATGGTTTGAGCTACTTAAGTTGGATTTTTATGGGTTTTGATGTTTCCTTGTGGAAGAGAGTTCAATTCCACCCTGGTTAGAACTTTGGAAACTGGATTTGGAGTTCGGATGGCCAAGTTGTGAGGTTTTGAAGTTTTGGAGCCATTGGAGCTTCTTCTCAGCCATGGAGAAGAAGACCCAGACCCTGCGTGCGTGTTTTTACGCGTACGCAGCTCTCAGTGTGCGTGACTTTTCACGTACACTGCTCCCTTGAGCGTGCGTGACTTTTCATGCACACTGCTCCCTTGAGCGTGCGTGACTTTTCACGCACACTGCTCCCTTGAGTGTGCGTGACTTTTCACGCACACTGCTCCCTTGAGCGTGCGTGACTTTTCACGTACACTGCTCCCTTGAGTGTGCGTGACTTTTCACGTACACTGCTCCCTTCAGCGTGCGACTTTTTACCTACGCTGCTCTCTCAGCGTGCGTGACTTTTCACCTACGCTGCTCTCTGTAGCGTGCGTGACTTTTCACCTACGCTGCTCTCTCAGCGTGCGTGACTTTTCACCTACGCTGCTCTCTCAGCGTGCGTGACTTTTCACCTACGCTGCTCCCTGTAGCGTGCGTAACTTTTCACCTACGCTGCTCTCTCAGCGTGCGTGACTTTTCACCTACGTTGCTCCCTGTAGCGTGCGTGACTTTTTACCTACGTTGCTCTCTCAGCGTGCGTGACTTTTCACCTACGCTGCTCCCCTGACCCCCCTTGCTTAACCATTGGCTTTTGGAGTTCTGGTTTTATTTCCTTAAGCCTGGCTCTTCTATAGTCCTGTATATTGATATTTTATGATATTTTACGTCCATTTTATATCCTTACGCCTTTTGTCATGAACTTGATTTTACTTAATATGTTTGGAATGACTATTGTACATGGCATGATATGACTAGGAACTAGCATAACACGACAGTGACCCGTAGTGGTACACTCCTGACATGACCAACCTGACATGATAGTGGCCCGTCGTGGCGCACTCCTGACAAGTACCCTGACATGATTTATCTTAATGTTGTTGCGACGGCTACTTAACTTGACCTGCCTTGACACCGTGTGTAGTTCTTTCTTGCTTGCTTGTTAAATCCACTTGTCCTGTCTTGCATCATGTCTAGGATGGGACTCCTGAGTACCACGGTCAGGAGCTCCTACTAAAATGGATTAAGGTTAATAACTAGAATAACACAGTAGTCATGAAGAGATGACACAGCTACAGGCAATCCCGTTACCTGGGCGCTCTTGGGATCTGTAGCCTGCCGTCGAGTAGGGCACATTTCCAGCACACCGTCGCGTGTTGCACCCTCTAAGTCACCTAAGGGTACATTTGTCTTCTGGGCGATGTACCTACCTGAATTCAACCCCTAATTTTTGACCTGGGTAACCTGGATGGTCTGCAGGGCTTGTGGCTGTGGAACAATCTCACTGCATCTTGTTAGTAATTAGGCCTGTGATAACCCTAGTTAGTTAAAGTAGTAAGCCGTAGTATCTGCTTGGCCGTGATTGATTGAACGAGGTATAATCAGTTTAGCCATGTCTTGATCCAGTACAATTGCTCCCTGTCTTGATTTCTTACATTATTATCTTGCCGATAAATGGTGGGAAACCAAGTTCTGTTCAGATGAAGGGTTACAACCCCGGTCCTTGTTTAGTTTACGGGTTGTAACCTGGCTATCGGAATAGTCCCATGGTTATCTCGTCGTATATCACCCTGCCATGTTTCATAAATTCTAGTTTTAAATATTATATCTTCTTGTGTTAATGCTGGCTTTTGTTCTTATTTCGTGGCCCCCTTGTGGCACTTGCTCTTTCTGGGGTTGACCCAGCTGGTTTTGTGTGGCCAGATTTCGGAGCAGCTCCCGAGGATCTACCAAGCTTCCAGCCCGATGGTGGCGACTAGAAGGAACCCGGGCTACGAGTGGGTTTCTCTTTTGTTTTACTCACTCTATTGTAAAGTTATTCTTTTGAGGCGTTTAGCCGACGAGCACCTGTTAGCTCGATGCACTTTACTTACTGTCTGCCTACGGCTGTAAACATGATTAACAAATCCTAGGGTTGATCATGTATGACTTAACTATTGCTAGTCCTAGCATTTGTACGACTAGCTTCATGATCAGCTGATATGTAATACTTGGGACGCCTTT
>JANAVB010013825.1:0-42268 GCA_029216955.1 Iris pallida
AGGATTGGGAACCGTACAGGCTGTCTGCATACGGTTATCTTCTGCTCGGATGAGTTGTTCTTGTGCGACTGGGAGTCACGACCGTGCAGGCTGGCCGCATACGGTTGGCAACTGTGGCCGCATGGGTTTTCTGCAAGCGATTGACTTCAGTGACCGTATGAGTCTCATCCATACGGTTAGCAACTGTAGCCGCATAAACTATGCGGCTGACAGGCGTGGCCGCATGAGTTTTCTTCATGCGGCTGGCGGATGCAGCCGCATGAGCTTTCTCCCTGCGGCTAATACCCTTATGCGGCTCGGATCGCATAGAGTTTCTCTCTGCCCCTGCAAGTCCAGCATCATAGTGTTTTCTTCTGCCGGACTTGGGGACAGCAGAGTTGTCTACGGTCTGAAGTGGGGCAGCAGAAGAGTCCTTCTCGCCGTCTTGAGCAACAGAGGGTATCCCGTCGAGGGCTTGGGGAGGAGCAAATGTTTGGCCTCCACTCTTTGCGAGCCTTCGTCGTGCGGGTGCGCTTCTGGACCGGGCCAGCGCTTCCTTCGGAGAGCATCTCTTCAAACGCCTGTTGGTCAAAGCGGACGACCATCTTTTGTTGCGTGGAGCCAAGTTTGGCTGCATCCGACTGCGTCACCAACTCCTCAGCCGTGGAGAAGTTTGTCCCCAGCAGAGTCGTCATCGTGTTTGCCATAAAATATAAAAGAACAGAATAATTATCGAAGGACCGGACTTTTACTTCACGTTACAAACTCGCTTGTACAAAGAAAGCCTAGGGACAAAAACCTAGGTACAGCAGTCTAAGTACAATTATTTATTTTAGATTCTGGGGGTGACGATAGAGGCTCGGGAAGGCGACGGCAGCCCTGCCTTACTCCTTGGACGATCGGTATGCAGCCTTGGCTCCTGTGAAGAGATGGTTGGCGTTGATGAAGAAATGCTCTTCTTGCTCTCCCTCTATTACTCTTCTGGCTTCTCTCTCTCTGTGTATTTTCTCTCTGATTATTGGGGGAGTCTCTCTGTATATCTCGCAAGGGAATGGCACCTTGCTTATTTATAGGAGTGAGGGCATCATTAGGGTTTGGATGATTACCCATTCTCAAAGTGGCGGCGGCCTGATGTTTAATCAATCTGGACCATTAGTCTTAGGCGTGAAGGATCTGGGCCATAAATATGGATAGTATTGAATCCTGTGAATGATTAATGCTGATTGCTTTAAATCTTCATGATTGGTTGTGTCAAGCTCGGATCTCTCACCACGTGTCCCATTGGCTTGATCACGAGTGATATGCCCTGATCTCATTAATTGTGATGATAACGTTAAATATGGTTATTAGGATCTGGTAAATCTCTGATTGATTTAAAACCACGCGTCCCATAATCACCCTGCTACCAGCTGTCAAGTCATGGGGGCAATTGAATCTCTACCACGTGTCTTAATGGTGGACCATGCCAGAGCCGCATGATATCCATGAACCGTATGAGACAGCGTCTCAGTGAGCCGCATAGGTATAGTACTTGCGAGCCGCATGGGATGGCTTCTTGGTGAGCCGCAGGAAGATGATTCCTGCCAGTCGCATGAAGTTGTTCTTCAATTGAGCCGCATGGGAATAGCCACGTGGCAATCTTGGATTGTGTCAGAGATTTTCTCCTGTTCCCGAAGAGTCTGTCATTATGACAGGACCATCATGGCACTTTATGCCAAAGCCGTCAGCTGTCAAATCAGAGCATTAAATAAGGCCATTACTTGATGGCCAGCTGTGTGAAGGGATCCCACGAGGACACGTGGTGTTGATCGAGCCGCATCTCTCTGTTGTTCGTTTGTGAGCCGCATATACTTCCGAGCCGCATGAGGCTGGGAGACTCTTTGAGCCGCATGGGACTGTCCCTATGTAAGCCGCATGGATTCTCCTGTTCCGAGCCGCATGAGACTGAGAGTCTCTCCGAACTGCATGAGACTGCCCCTGTATGAGCCGCATGGAGTTCTTCTGTTTCGAGCCGCATGGAGCATCATTCTGATATTTTCCATGCTTCTACAACCCCCATTCGAGGAGTATAAACTGTTCAGCCTTATACTGTTAGATGCATGAGACCTAGGACAGCGTTCTACCGTCGACACTGCGGCGTAGGCTGGACGTACCCACGTCTCGTGCTCTTACTCTAGGGTGTGGGTCGTGATACATTTTCAGTGGTGGCCCATGCAGGTCGAGTTTATGTAGTGGTATTCGAACTAGAGTATCACTACAGCCTGCAGTAGGATTAGGATATTTTTGAAGGTACTCAATCACATTAGAAAAAACTCTTAATCAGATTCTTGTTACCTAAAATTGCTGTATTATTGTCTTTCCTTGGAAATAAACCGTCCTCCCTTGATGTTATCGCTTCATTCTCAGTGATTGTCCTCTCGTTTGATCTGTCTTCAGGATGGTTATGGAGGCGCGATCTCATCTCGATAGGGAAGACACCACTGAGGGCTCTACTACTCCTCGTCCTGATCAGCAGGGCCCCGAGACTGCAGCTCCTATTATGCCAGCTCAGGCTGGGATATATATAGCTTATGGGAGTGCACATCTTCCTACTCCGAGACTTTCCCCAGTCATCCCGAACGTTCTTCAGCAGCAGTCGCCATCACGATCAGAGGACGTGGCACGGTTGTTCTCCTTCTTTCACCAGATAGTGGAAACTCAGCGGCAACAGTTGTTCAAGAGGGGACATGACATTCATGGAGTTAGCAGCAGTGGAGGTCAGGCTAAGAGGCCTCACGTACAGATTCAGCACAAGTATCAGCAGAGGCCTGTTCAGCAGCAGTTCCAGGGTCAGGGCCATCAGCAGGGACAGCAGCAGCCCAGACAGTATCATGCACCCAGACAGCAGACAGTCAGTTATCCCTACTGCAAGAGGCCAGGGCATGAATGGGGTGAGTGCAGGAAGAGGCTGGGCAAGTGCCTACTTTGTGGAGCAGCGGACCACCAGCTGAGGGAATATCCCAGGAGCCAGACAACAGTGACACAGGTAGCAGCAGGAGCTAGGGCTCCGACAGAGTAGCCGAGGAGACCACCGTTACAGACGCAGCAGACCCCTAGACAGCAACATGTTACCAGTTGCCCTTACTGTAGGAAACCAGGGCACGACTGGGGCGAATGCCGGAAGTGGTTGGGCAGATATTTACTTTGCGGAGGATCCGATCATCGGCTGAGAGAGTGTCCCAAGTCATCAGGACAGACAGCTCAGGAAGCATTAGTCAGAGCTCCAGCAGGCCAGCAGAGGGGACCAGTCCTGCCGACACAGCAGCAGAGGTTCGTTCAGCACCAGCAGTAGGCTAGGGGAGGCCAGCAGGGGTGAGCTTTCGTCGGGACAGTCGAGGATGCTCAGGCCATTGGAGATTTAGTTGCAGGTTCCGTTCTTTTGATTCTATTTTCGAAATTGCCTCTTATAACTGCCTTAAAATTTTGATTCCCTCTGTTCCTTGTTGATTGATCAATTTTGTCCTGTTGTTCTTGTGTTATGTTTGATTTTCTTCTGAGATGAATCATATGGGCTAGGTCACCCAGTTATGGAATCTAGAATCTTCAATAGTCGTGTTAGCTGGCATAGTGAGGACATATAGTCAGATTTAGGACGTATTTCTCGGGTGTGGGAATTTAAGGTTTTCGCTGCCAAGCATGCGGCAATGTAAAAATTTTAAATACCATGATTCTAGAGGTATGTACCTTAGTCAAGGACTCTGTGATTATCGTAGCCTTGCTTACTAGCATGACGAAGACTCTGAGTAACATGATTTTGGACAGACGCATATGATTATCAGATTTTATCTTGAGAAGGTTTTTAAACAAATCATCTCTATCATTCCCTTCTGTTGTTATAAAATTGTATTCCATCATGAATAACTTAGGAGTAGGGATACTTTAGTTTTGTAGAACTTATTCATATATAGATCCTTCATAGTGTAATAATATGACGATTTGTAGGGTGTCTATACCATAGAGATGGTAGTTAGCATTGATATTAGAATAATAACCCCTCTAGATGATTTTCCCTATTATTTATAATGCCTACCGATTTCATATAGGATGTTAGTATGCCTTACAGCCTTGATGATTTATTATTTTTTCCTTACCCTTCCAGTAGAGCCTTTCCTTGAGGATAGTTGTAGCTTCACCTAAGACTGAGAAGTCTATAGATATAGATAGATTGCAGAGGAGATTGGCATATGGGATATGGGTTGGTCAGTATCTATAGGCCATTGTTGTATAGGGTATTGACATGTTGTTTAGCCTATATTTGGTTCAGTTTTCTATTTTAGTTAAGCTCTCTTTGTGTTGAATTCAGTCGTGTTGATTAACCTTTATAGGCAGTGTGCAGACCCTTTATTAGAGACCCTGCTCCCTCGGTTCATACTATTTCAAGTTGTTCACTGCACTCACCACTTGGACAGTTCACTGTTCTATCCCAATACACCCTACAGTATCTAACCCCCTTCATTGGAGTGATAGGCATGTTTTAGTCACCATGTATATTCCCTTTCACTTTAACTTTACAAGTGGACCCAAATGTCCTGTTCTTTAGCTATGATTCAGTCTCCTTAGCATCATTCCCTTTTGCCTACACTGATGATTCAGACCATTCATCCTTAGCCTAATTCTAAGCATTGTTTCAGTCCCTTTAAGTTAGTCTACTTAAACCCTTGATGATCAGTTATATATATATATATATGATATACTTAGGATATATGTGTTGGATTGTTGTTCCTGAGCTTATGTATTATATGGTATTTGAGATTTGTGTGCTTAGATTATGGGTACCTAGTTATGGGTGACTTGATAGGATTTGGGAAGTTAAGAGTTATTCTATTATAGAGTTTTCTTTTGCTAGTCTCTATTTGCCAACACCTAGATAGCTAGCATAGGTAAACTCCTAAAAAGTTGACCAGTTGATGACCAAGTACTTGGATGTTGAGAAATTGACTAGTAGTTGACCCTTGACTATGTTTGACCTAGAAGGGGGTGCGATCATCTTAATTTCGAGGACAAAATTTTTATAAGGTGGGTAGGATTGTAACACCCAGTTTTCCAGATGAGGGTAATTTTGAAATTTTGTAATTATAATTATTATTTATTGATATTTATTTCATATTATGATTTTTGGTATTTTTAATCATTTTTAAACTATTTAGAATCATGACTTGTGATTTGGTGTTTTGCTAGTGTAACCCTAGAGATAAGTGACCTAGAGCATAGCCATGTGATTAGGGTATTTCATTTATTATTTCTAGTTTGAGGGTATTTTTGTTATTTTTGAATTATTTGAATTTATTATGATTTATTGGAATTTGTGTGAATTTATTATTATTTAAATAAGTGCTATGTGATATGATTGGTTTTAGCCTAGTGAAGCCTAACCTAGAAGCTTAGACTTAACCCATAGGCTAAGTAGGATGGTTAACTTAAGTTGGGGGTAGAAATTATCAAGTTAGAAATCAAATAGTAGTTTTAGTCATGAGAATTGATTTTAGAGAATGGGCCCTTAGAAACTTAGATGTAACTTGTCTTAGGGAGAGCCCAAGCCCACAACTAACTAGAAACCCTAACCCTAGCATTAGTAGCCAGACACCATTGGGATTTTCCCCTATATAAACCCCTCTTCATGTGTTCTTGCCTCTTTTCATCCAAGTTTCCAAGTTTAAAGAAAGAAAGGTATAGCCATCTTCCCCAATCCATAACTTTCCCATTTTAGGTCTTTTTTAGCTTAAATCTTTTGCACTAGGTTCTAATCCATCCCTTCTTGCTGCTCATGGAGAGTATTCTCAGGTTTGGTGCAATTTGGAGAGATTAGCTAGCAAGGAGAAACCCCTCTTTTGGAGCTTTTCAAGGAGCTTTGAAACCTATAGGTAAAACTCTCAAAACCCATTCAAATTTTGATTTCCTTGCATGAGTGCATAACCCTAGGAGTCCCCTAGCTGCTAGCATAGGTTTGGTGTCGAGTGGTGTCCATTTCGTGTCCTTATTGGACACGTATCAGTCCATGTTTACAAGTGTTTGATGAAATGCCCCAAAGGACATTTCGACCTAATTTTTGGAATCTTTTTGAATGGATTTGTAGATCTAGGGCTTGCTTGTGGATTTGTGTCATTTCTCTTTGATTTTGGTTTCGTGTCGTGTCCACACGAGGACACGAACACAGTCCCCGCACGCGGCTAGGGTTTTCCCTGCTACTCGGGGTGAAATTCTCCACGGACACGGTGACTCGACACGAGCCACTTGACACGTGGGTGAGGGAAGTGTCTGACAAAGCCCTCCCCAAGTCTCATGTGTCCCCGTGTCGTGTCGAGCGAGCACGAGCTCGTGCACTAGATTTGCACTATACGCGCACAGTTCAATTTTGGGTTCGGATACGGCTTGATAAGTCGGACACGACGACACGTGGGTCCGATTCAGGGTGCTAGGCCCCTAGTCCTACCCTAGGCGTACCCCCATGCACGAGCACGAGAATTGGTTTGCACTGTGTCGAGAGCTAAGGACGTGTGCACGCGTGCACGACGATTGTTTGTGCACTGTTGGGTCTGTGTTTGTGCAGTTGATTGGACACGATTCATGTCCAATTCTTGGATACGAGGACACTCTATAGTACCCTCACATATATGTCCTTACTTACCAACCCTTTGTTTGGTATTTAGATGTGAAATTGAATTCGAAATTTCAATTTCCCTTGAACTCTGATACACGACTGAAACCAGTGTGGCTATGTTGTTTTCTTTTCTGAAATGGATTTCATTCCTGTCTTTTGATGATAATAATGAGTAAATTAGTTACCCACATATTTGTTAATAGTTGAATATGTAGTTGTGTTTATATGGGGATAGGGGAATCATCGAAATGGGGTTTTGCACTTTAGGTTTGGGGTTTCTGTCAAGTTTCAGAAAACTGAAACTGATTTTCTTGGTTAATTTGATTTTGTTTTCCCTGTTTTATGATGTTAAATATCAGTATTAGTTCACCCACATGTATAGGTTGATGTCCATAGCAATTGGGACTTGTAAATGGACTTTGGGTTGAGTTGTGAGATTGTTGTTTTCTCTTATTCCTATCACTGTTCAGAAAAACTGAGACAATCTCACACATTGAGTTGTCACTCTACACATTGCCTACACACATTGCACACCCATGTGAGTGACTCACACCCTCACTTTGCATACTCTCCACAATCGCACACACAGGCCATTGTTCCCTGTCACTGTTTTCAGTCCAATCTAACACACATCATCACACACACATTTCTAAATTCTTGATTGTGATACACACACTAACACACACCCATATGTTAAGTCCTATCTACACATTCAGAATTTTCTCACACTCCTTACACTGTCACACACAAACTCACATAGGAATTTCCCTCACTCTCACACTCTTAGCACATTCATATCCTCACACTCTCACTTACTCACATTATTACCTAGCCTATGCTATCAATTCACACACACACATGTCTACACAAATCACTCATAACACACACACACGTGTATCATGACACACACACACTGTTGACTCTTCTTCATATATATAGTTAATGTATAATGTGTATAATGTATATAATGTATAATGAATATATATAAGTATAACATGAATGATGCATGCCTATTTAGAACGCCTATATACATATACATGTGGTGATAGCCTATATGTATATGTGTATATATATATATATATATTTTATATATATATATTATATATCTATATATATATATATATATATATATATATATATATATATATATATATATATTTTATTTTTTTTATATAAAATATATATATATATATTTATATAAAAAAAATAAAATATATATATATATATATATATATATATATATATATATATATATATATATATATGTATTATGTGCATGTATAGGCCTATTAGGCATGTAAATGTATGCTTATATATATGTAGATATATATATATATATATATATATGCTAAGTAATGTGTGCCTATAGGTAATGTGTAATGACTTGGACAGTTTGTATAGGTTGTATGGACTTGGTAGACTAGCATAGGCTAATTTGACTAGTTTAGACTTGATTAGCCCTAGTTGACCTAGCTTGACTTCTAGAGTTGACCAAGTTGACCAAGAGTTGACCTTGGTCTAGATTGACCTAGAATTGACTAGTTAAGCCTAGGTTTGACCAACCTAGACTAGTTTGACCAAGTTTAACCTTGTTTGACCTAGTTTGACCTAATTAGACTAGAATTGACCTAGTTTGACTGTTATGGTTGACTAGAGTTGACCAAAGGTTGACTTTAGTCTAGATTGATCCCAAACTTCATGTAGATGCATTGTAGCAGTCTATTTCCTTATTTTAGACTTATAGTGACTTGTACTGTTCTATAGGAGACAGACACCACTCCTCGGACAGTAGATATTCTTCAGATACTCAGGATACAGGCGAGTACATTCTCTGATCATTTCATATCCTATTAGAATTATTCTCCTGCTTTAAATTACTTTACTTGATACTGTCACGTTGGTCACACGGATTAGTACTATATGGATCCTTTCTTGAGATGTTATCCCCTCAGAGAGCATCGGATACTACATGTTCTGTGCGTTTCACTTACATTGTGTATCACTATGCTTCATGGTTCATTGAATTACTTGTGACATGTACTCTTATGATCATAGAGTCTTCCTTGAATCTCCCATTTATGGGCTTTTCTAGAATCCCCATTTATGGGACCACCATGTATCACCCCTTGTGGGCCGTTACATGAATCATAACATAACATGGCTGGATCCTTGTGTATTGATTGGGGGTACGGGGGAAGTAGAAGTAGATATGTGAATAATATCCAAATAGTGTAGTTCCCAGAATTACTCCATAGTATAGTTCCCAGAATCTCCTATGCCATTCACATGTCTATATTGTACTCTGACTCACTAGCCACTGTTAGTTCTCTATTTATGGTAGATATATCTATTACAGTTCTTTTTGTTTACATTCTGTACTTTCTTTCAGTTCCTGTATCTTACTTTACTGTATGATTATATTTTCTAACCTGATATGAACTGTTGAGATGTATTGTGCTCGCTCCGTCCTGATTGGGCACCGTTGATGTTTACAGAGACGAGGCTGAGGTTGTGTTGACACCTTCCATGGACAGCCCTAGACGACACTTGTAGCTGGACTCTCAGGAGGACCCAGCTCTGCTGATGACATTACCCTTACTACTGCCTATACTAGTTTGTTAGGCTTTATCTTACTTATGTTGTCTTGGGGCTAGTTTAGTTAGGCTTTATTTCTGTCATTGAGATCTGGATTGTATATATTCTTTCATACTCTGTAGTTGAGACTTTGTATTTCTGGATGTTGCTGAGTTGTTATCTTAGACACTTAGACTCTTCTGATCATCTGTATTTCATTTGAGTTCATATCATATCGTGCTTCTTCTTTCTTAGTTGTGATTGAGTTATATTCTGCTATGTTACCCCCATTCGGGGAGTATAAACTGTTTAGCCTTATACTGTTATATGCATGAGACCTAGGACAGCGTTCTACCGCCGACACTGCGGCGTAGGCTGGACGTACCTACGTCTCGTGTCCTTACTCTAGGGTGCGGGTCGTGATACTTGCTATTAGAGGTCTAACCTCTCTGGTTTTGCATGGTCAGATTTAGAGTCGGTTCCCGAGGAGTCAACTTACTTCCATCTCCAAGATGGTCAATACTGGAGGAATGATCGCAGGAGGACTCGAGTGGGTTCCTTACTTCCCCACTCGTTTTGTTACTTACTTTATATTTTGTCCTTTGGCACCGACATGTTAGTCGGATCGTCTTGTACTTACTTTTACATAATAGTAACTAAGTCAGGCTGCAGCTGATAAACAATTGTGTATACCTTGCTTCATCATCTGGCTATGTTTTGTAAAGCCAGATATCAAGAACATTTTGACTGAGCGTTTGGGACGTCTTACTGCTTTATCTTACATGTTCTCTATTACTGTTTTCTTGTTTGAATGATTGAGACAATAGATGTGAAGCGACCATAACGAGACTTTCATGTAGTATGCACCCCCTCGTCTTTTAGACAGCATTGATCGTATTATACGGTATTCTACCCGTAATATGTAGCTGGCTGAGTCATTCCCCCGCTCTCCAGTATTCTGGTTCGGGGCGTGACAAGGTTTTAGTGGCCCATGCAGGTCTAATTTCAGACTTGTGGGGTGTTTTGATTTATAGGATGTCTCATCACACATGTTCTCCCTTGATCTCATGATTCGTTGTTCTCAACCCTAGCTTGACATTTCTGTATCCTTCAGCTTCATTGATCCTTCATGTCCGGTCGTTTGATTGCTCTCTTGTCCCTTTCCTTAGGGGTACTTCGTCTACATTTGTCAGAACTGAACAGCAACAACAAGGGCAACATGGGCAACATGACCAGGTTGGTCAGCTACAAGGGCCAGGACTACCTCAAGAGACTATCCAAGAAGAAGTGATAGTGGAACCAGCAGCTGGACCACAGTATCCGAAAGTTCCAACACCACCAATAGTTCCACCTACCCCTGTGGAAGTGGACACACCAGCCCTTCTGGAGATCATGAGAGGGATGATGGCTACTCAGCAACATCAGATGTTTGCCCAGCAGCGCATGCACGCTCAGTTGCAAGAGCAGAATATACTACTCAACCAAGGATTACAGACATTTGGAAAGAGGGACGAGGACAGATTCAGGAGCATCAACCAGATTTTGTAAGTACAACCCCTGCCGTTTCGAGGGCACAGAAGATGCCATCTCAGCAGATGCATGGCTTAAGGATATTGAGGCAATTTTGACAGCCGCTAAGGTGCCGGCAGAAGAACGTGTGGATCAGGTGAAGTTGTTACTTCAGGATCTCGCACGTGATTGGTGGGAATCAGAGGAAGTAGGCATCAGACGTCCTGTTGCTTGGGACGATTTTACTGCAAGGTTCAAGACCAAGTACTATGGAGTTGTGACGCAGTTTGAGCTACAACAGAAGTTTATCAACCTCAAGCAGGCCGGCAAGACAGTAGATGCTTATGCAGCGGAGTTCTGTAGATTGAGTAGGTTCACCCTAGAGATGGTAGCAACGGAGAGCCAGAGGGCTATGAGGTTCCAGCAAGGGTTTCATCTTGAGCTCTTGCAATTGATAGAGGGGCACAATTACCAGACTTTCGGATGAGGTATTGACGGCAACCCGAAGGCATGAGATCACCATTCAAAGGATCACGACAAGGACTGGAGGTCAGAAGAGATCCCACAGTCAGATTGAAGGAGGAGGGGGAGCAGCGCCCCGAACAAACAGCACCGTCCCTTGGCATTCGCATTCATGATGTGACAATATGAGGCCCAGCACCACCACCAAAGGCAGCAGCAACAGCAGCAGAGAAAGAACCATCAACCCCCAGCGGGCTGTACTTATTGTGGAAAGGTAGGACACACTAGAGATGTGTGTCGGACATTGAACGGACTGTGTTTGATATGTGGAAGTACAGATCATCGGTTACCATCTGTCCTATGAATTCGAGGTCAGGATGACCAGTGCAATAATTTCCTGCTCTGCCAGCACCAGGGGCAAGCCGTATCGAGGACCAGCGGTGGCAGTGAGACCGTTGGCACAGCGCCCGTTCATGTCGTAAGCTCAGATGTTTCGGCAGCAGGGACCGCCGATGCAGCACACTAGCATAGACCACCCCAGCATCACCAAGGCAGGGGTCAGCAGCAGCACCAGGCTAGGCCGCAGTATGAGAACCAACAAGGAGGTCAAGGGCAGGCATTCACTCTGTCCTTGAAAGAGGCATTAGCATCGGGAGATGTTGTGGTAGTAACATTCTCGTCGCCTCATATCCCGCAGTAGCATTGTTTGATTCGGGAGCATCACACTCATTTATATCTGCACAATTTGCAACACGTCTAGGAATGGAATTCGAGCATTGCCAGGGAGGTTAAATATACTCACTGGTAATCGACTCGTAGGAGTTAGTAGAGTTATTCTAGCATGTAGCATTGTAGTTACGGGCATTCCTTACCCGCCCGGTTGATAGAATTTTTGTTGGAAATTTCGATGTTATCTTAGGCATGGACTGGCTGGAAGATAGTCATGCGACAATAGATTATCGTAGAGGGAGTGTATCTTTTGATATTCCAGGCATGAAGAGATTACCTTAGTCAGAACAGTGGCAACTCAACAAGAGCAGGGAGTAGTAACGATAATGGAAGAAGTTCAAGTTCCGAAGGTAGTTGAAGAGTTTCTAGACGTATTTTCGAAAACTTCCAGGTCCACCACCGGTTAGGGATATTAAGTTCAGCATAGAATGGTACCTGGAACTAAACCGATATCATCGAGTTTACAGAATGACGGATTCAGAGCAGGCCAAGGTATATCAGCACATAGAGGAACTGAAGGAGAGAAGTTTATCCAAGCTAGTATATCACCATGGGCAGCACCAGTGGTACTTGTGGGGAAGAAGGATGGTCATCCAGATTGTGCATCGATTACAAGAAGCTTAACGCGACAACAGTAAAGAACAAGTACCCACTACCCAGGATCGATGACTTGTTTGATCAGTTGAGCAGCTAGAGTTTTCCCCAAGATAGATCTTCGTTCAGGGTATCATCAAGTGAGGGTTCGGAAGGAGGATATTCCCAAGACAGCATTCAGGTCGAAGTATGGGCATTATGAGTTCTTGGTAATGCCATTTGGTTTGACCAATGCTCCAGCAATATTATGGATTTGATGAACCGCATCTTTATGCCATACTTAGATCAGTTTGTCATTGTTTCTTGACGACATTCTCGTATACTCTGCCAGTGAAGAGGAGCATGAAGACCACCTCGGAAAGTGTTACAGGTTCTGAAGAGAAACCAGTTGTATGTCAAGCTCAGCAAGTATGAATTTTGGTCGGATCACATTTCATTTTTGTGTCACATCATATCAGGAGCTGGAGTAGAAGTGGATCCCAAGAAGGTAGAAGCAGTAGAGAGTTGGCCAGTACCCAAGACCGTAGCTGATGTACGGAGTTTTTTGGGATTGGCAGGATATTACAGAAGGTTCGTATCAGACTTTGTAAGGCTTTCAGCACCCATGACCCTTGACACGGAAGGATGTACCATTCGTCTGGTCGGCAGAATGCCAGGCATCATTTGAGAATCTGAAGCAGAAGTTGATATCAGCGCCTATTCTTACATTTCCAGTTGGATCCGGAGGTTTACTACTGTATATGATGCGTCAGGTAAAGGACTTGGGTGCGTCCTCATGCAGCATAGGAAGGTAATAGCGTATGCATCTAGGCAGCTTCGGGACCCACGAGAAGAATTATCCAACTCATGACTTAGAGTTGGCAGCAGTAGTATTTGCTTTAAAGCTATGGAGGCATTACTTATATGGTGATCGAGTGAACATGTACACAGACCACAAAAGTCTGAAGTACATCTTTACTCAGAAGGAACTGAACATGAGGCAGAGAAGATGGTTGGAGTTGATCAAGGATTATGATGTGGAGCTTCAGTATCATCCAGGCAAGGCTAATAGGTAGCAGATGCCTTAGCAGGAGAGGCGGCACATTTATGTTGACAACACAGAAGCATATCTTAGAAGACCTTCAGGAGATGGACATCGAGGTTATACTTCCTAGTGATGTAGGAGTTCTAACAAGTCTACAAGTTCAATCTGACTTGGTAGACAGGTTTAACACCCTCTTTTCTGAAATAGGGGATTTTTTGAAAATTTATTATTTTATTATTTATTAGTGGTATTTTAGTCATGGTATGATTTTCTGGTGATTTAGTTAAGTTAAACCATTTCTAAAGTCATGCTAAGTCATGACTTATGACTTTGTGATTTTGGTTAGTATACCTTAGTGTAAACCCTAGTTTTTCATAACCTAGAGACTAACCATAATCATGTGAGCTTAGCCATAGGCTTAGAACACAAATTAGTGTTTTTTGGCCAAAAAAGTATTTTGGTAATTTACTATACTTATTTGAGTTATTGTGATTTTTTTTAATATTATTAATCATGGTTAAGTATCATGATTAGTCCCTAACCTAGTCTACCTAATCCATATGTTAGCCACTAACCTAGAATGATAAGGGGATAGATATTTACATTGGGTAAAGGTGGATAAATATCTTGATATTGCTTTATTGGATATTTTCCATAAAACATTCAAATATCAACCCCTTTACATGGAAGTCAACCTTCCTTAGCTTGGAAGCAACCCAAGGACACCCCCCCCTTGTCTTGGCCGGCCATAGGGCACCCCCCCTAGCCCTACACCTTCCTATATAACCCATTGTATCATTCATGATTCATTTTACATGAATTTAAGCCTACAAAAATTCCCTTTTCTTCAAACCTTCCTAACTTCCTCAAATTTGAACCAAATTCACTCTAGTCTTTTGCATTGGGACCCTACAACATCAAGGGTACTAGTTAGGGCCTGCTATCAAGGAATTTGGAAGCTTTTGGGCATCACCAAGTGGAAGAACACCCTCCCCCTATTTGGGTATTTTCTTGATTTTTCACCAAATAGGTAAATGTCCATAAACCATGTTAATATTGTGTTTTATCTTCATATTTGCATGCATCTAGGTACTAGGGTACTGTGTGACAAGTTTGGTAGGATTTAGGATTGATTTGGTGTCTGTATCGGACACGTATCCTAGGCTAGGAAATAGTGTTTGATGTATTGCCTCTGTGAATTAAATGTTATTATTTTCGAAAATTTTTGAACAAGTTTTTAGCCCTATAGGTATAGATCATAGAACCATAACTCTGAGCACACTTCGAGTTGTGTCCGTGTCCAAATTGGACACGAACACACTGCTAAAAACCACACTGTGACACTGAAAAAACCCCACTGTTAGACACTTACTGTCGTGTCCACACGTATCGTGGACACGATACAGGAACTTGGACACATGCCCTGACACCCCACCTACCTATCCGAGGACACCACGACACCATAGGTTGCACACACGTGGCCCTAGACTGGTCGACACGCGTGCACGATGCAGCACGACATGCGCGCGGCTCCCCTGCTGCTGCACATCTCGTGCTCGCTGCACGTGACACTGGACACGTGCCACTTGCACAAGGTGGGGGCACCCTCTGACAAGCCCCCCCTCGAGTCTCATAACTTCTTGTGTCGTATCGAACACGTAGTTAGCTCTGCACTGATTCGTGCACTGTACTAACACGCGCACAGTTAGGCTCTGATACGGGCTCGGACACGACGCTGTGTGACACTTGGACACGAGACAGACACTGGGACACTAGCCTGACCCTAGGCGAACCTAGGGACACGAGCACGAGACTCCTAGACACGCGTGTCGTGTCCTAGAGCTAAGTGCACGCGTGCACGATGCTGTGACACTGTGGCTTACCCGTTTGTGTTTTTAAACCCGTGGACACGCCGTGTCGTGTCGTGGTGTCGTGTCAGGCACCTAGGACACTAGGGTATGTGTGGGGCTAGTGTTACCAACCAATAGGATCGAGCCTTAACTCGGTTTGGTGAGTGTAAATCGAGTTACCTATATCACCAATGCACAGTCCAGTTTTTCCAGTTTTGGGGATATTTCCAGTTTTGAAAAAGTGAAATTCAAATCTATTTCTATTATAATTAATACATGTATATGTGTATTTCAGTGTATATATATGTAGTTTATATGTTTGTGTGTGTGTAGGTAAGTTTTTAGGAAGTATATATGTATATACATGTGTGTTTATTGTGGGTGTGTGTATATTATTGTGTGGGTTGGGGACTATTTTCAGTCCCAGGAAACTGGAACTCTCCCCCCCGTGACAGTGTGTGTCTCCTCTCTCTCACTGTCTCACCTCTCTCTCATTCAGTCTCTCTCTCTCTTCCCTTTGTCTCTATATATATATATAGTTATGTATGAGTTATATATATAGGTATATATATATATATTGATATATGTATATTGTATTAGGTCTCTTTATGTATGTATAGTGTATTATAAGTATATGGGTTGTATTATATGTTATTCATATATTGGGTATATGGATATTGGGTGATGGTTAGATAGTGTATATCTATATATATATATATATATATATATATATATTATATATATATATATATATATTATTATATATATATCTATATATATTATATATATATGAGACTTTTAGAGGTTTATATGAAAACCTAGACTATGGCCAAGGTTATTGGCCAATGGTCTTGGGACTAACCCCATTTGACCTACAGGCCCAAAACAACAACAAATTGACCCTTGTTGACTAAGGGTTGATCAAAGTCAACCTTAGGTCAAACTTGACCTAGTTGACCTAGATTGAACTTAAATTAACCTAGAATGACTAGTTTGACATTGGTTGACCTAACTTGACTAGTAGACTAGTTTGACTAGATAATTGACCATTGTTGACCAAGTCAACTATAGGTCAACCATGACCTAATTGACCTAGAAATGGTTTGGATAGACTTAAGAGGACTTGTTGACTAAGTTTGACTAAACCCTAGGCTATTAACTAGTTGGTTTAGGTTTGACCTATATATAAGTATATTATTGTGACTTGGGTTTTGTGGAAGACCTATGTAGATTAAGATATGTATGGGGTTAAGTTAGATACTTAGAGTTGAGTCATGACTTGAGATTGGAATGTGGGATTAGCTTGAATGTAGGATTAAGGTTGGTATTTATATATGTATATATGTGTGGTATACTTGTATAGGTATTGGTTATACCTTAACCTTGTGGTATTGACTTAGATAGTTGACCATTGACTTAATCACCTTGCTGACTAGTCTTTGTTTAACCCAAAACCTTAGTTGGTCTAAGTTTGACCTAGACTTGATCCAGATTGATCATGTTGACTAGTATTTGACTAGTTTGATTAGAATGTTGACCAAGGATTGATTTTAACCTAGATTTGACTAATCTTGATTTATTTGACCTTGTTTGACTTTATTTGACTTAGTTTAATTTCCTGTTATCCAGTATGACTTCCTGTGACCTAGTTGACTATTAGAGTTGACCAAGAGTTGACTTCTGACCGGATTGACCTAGAATCATGTAGTATGCATTGTATACTTTATTTTTACCATTGTGGATACATTGTGACTTGTATTACTCTGATTAGGAGCCATACACCTCTCCTCAGACAGTATATCCTCTTCAGACATTCAGTTATCAGGCGAGTACATTCTCTGACCGTTTCATACTTGTTCAGGCTTTACTTCTCGCTCTAGATTACTTTACTTGTTGCTGTCACATTGGTAACACGGATTGGTACTATATGGATCTTTACATGAGATGTTATCCCCCTCGGGAGCATCGGGTACTTCATGCTACGTGTGTTTCACTATCATCATGTACACCTATGCTTCCATTATCATGTGCACTCATGTGATCATGTACTCTCATGTTTACTGAGCCCTCATGTATACTATCATGTGCACCCTTTTATGGGCCCCATGTGATATCATGTACAATAACGTAACTTATAGATCCTTGTGTATTGATTGGGGTAACGGGGGAGTAGAAGTGGACATGTGAATAATTCCAAGTAGTGTAATCATGTGCAACTCAGTAGTGTAATCATGTATAAATTCTAGCCATTCACATGCCTATCTTGTGCTCTACATCACTAGTCACTTACAGTTCTCTATATACAGTAGATATTTCATTACAGCTATCTCTTTTACAGCGTATATTTCCTTTCAGCAGTTCATGTATCTTACTCTATTGCCTGTATCGTATTTCCTAACCTGATATGAACTGCGTGAGATGTATTGTGCTCGTTCCTGTCCTGATTGGACCTGTTGAAAATATTACAGAGGATGAGGACGAGGCAGGGGTGACTACTTATTATGGAGCAGGACTAGATGATACTTATGTTGTGGACCCTCAGCAGGATCCACCTGCAGCTGAGGATGTTGCCCCAGTAGTCTAGACTAGTTTAGCTAGACAGTCTTTCGGTATTATCTTTTTGTCTCACATCTGAGTTGTATTTTGAGATGTTGAGGTATATAGACTCTTAGACTGGTTGTATTATGAGTTGACATTCTGGATATTATGTTGTACTAGACACTTAGACTTTTTCATCTCTACTATGGTTCTTTTTGAGTTACTATCTATCTATCTGTTCTTCATTCTTCTACCTTAGATGTGATTGAGACAGCATGTTGTGATGTCACCTCCATTTGGAGAGTATAAACTGTACAGGTATTTTTATTGTTAGATGATTGACCTAGGACAGCGTTCTACCCGCCGACACTATGGCGTAGGCTGGACGTACCCACTTCTCGTGCCCTTACTCTAGGGTGCGGGTCGTGACACGTTTTTAGTGGTGGCCCATGCAGGTCGAGTTTATGTAGTGGTATTCGAACTAGAGTATCACTACAGCCTGCGATAGGATTTGAGGAATAGGCTTAGAGAGTGGATACTCAATCACTGCTAGGATACTTTGAGAGATTCCTGGGATGACCCTTGAGAATCTCATTTGAAATTACGATTTAAACTCCTTTTCCTTGATTGAATTTGATTTTGGAGGATTCACTGTAGAACTTTGAATCCTGGTGTTAGTTGATAATTTTGAAAAATTTTGTAGTTGTTGATTTTAATTTCTTAGTGTTAGATTAATATCTTTTATTTTTTAGGGTACTCAATCACAATTATGAGAAAACTCTTATCTGTTTCTTGCCATCTAATCCTCTTGCTAATTGCCTTTCATTGAAATGAACTGTCCTCTCTATTTTGCACCTTGCTTAAACTCTTTCTACCAATCTATGTGACTGTATCCCAACCCTGACTTACTCGACATTCCTCAAATCAAGACTTTATTGAGACCTTCTAACCTTGACCCTTGATTGATCGAACCCTAACTATATTCATCTAGTAGCCTATCTATCCCTAGGACTGTGTTCCTAAATTATTTACTAGATTCCTGATTAATTTTATTTCATGAGTTAAATTGATCTTCTTCAATTTTTTGCATCAATTTGTCACGTCTCGAACTCTCACTTTCTATTCTAGATCCTTGGACGTCCTTTACCGTGACTTAGATATTCAGAGTATAATACTAGCTGTTACCTTCCAACAAACTTCACATGTAAGACCTAGACTAGCCTACCTTCATGTAGGTATTCCATGTCCCACTAAAACCCGTCTCCTTGTACTCTATTTTCTTGATATGATTTTCTGGTCAAATGGCTAAATCATAACCTCTACCATGATACCAAATTGGTTCTTATTTCAATTAGAGATCCACCTTGGCTCAATTCTTTCGACCTGGCATGTGATGGTGTTCTGCTTGAACCCTCAAATACTTAACCTTGTACCTTACCTTGAATGCTTGACCCGATTGGTTAAGAATCTTGGACTATGTATCTTTTTCCTCATTTCCACCCTTACTTATATCTTATGCTATAAATTTATCCTTAAGATTTACAAGCTTATCCTTTTCGAGCTTGATCATGATATTTTTTTGGGTGTACACCCACTAATATATTATCTAATCAGAACCGGCACATGATGGTCTGATCAACCTATTGCGTTTTGGTTCGCTTTTCATATATTAATCTACGTGGATAGAGACACAGTTAAACTTACCCTAGAATCTTATCCACAACAGCCTTGACAATTCTCCTTGGAATTATTTTATCACCTATGAACCTCGTATTCATATCCAGTTGGATTAAATTTAATCATGACCTGGATCTTCATCATTGGATGCTCGTGCTCATACTTGATTTCATTGATTTCCCATCTTGCCCAATCTCGATTTATCCTGAAATTGATCAACTTAGATCGTGTCAAGACTAAAATCTATTTGTGATTGTTTGTGCCTAATTTTCAATTTTCTTTTACCATTTTATGGAATAGTAACTTTTAATGATTTCTCACTTACTTGTTAATGACCCATTTTTCATATAGGATGGTAGACGGCCTATAGTCTTGATGATTGTTGTTCCCTTACCTTCCCAATTAGGATACCTTAGATTGCTTGTACGTTTGATACCATAGGACAGTATTGATCTAGAATGACTAGTGCACCTAGATGAGACCACAGACTGTTCCATTTAACCTGTCCCCCTGGTACCACTATTGCATCACAAATTTCTGGTTCAATTTAGGCCATAGACCTTTCCCTCTAAATTATGATCACCGTAGACACATTACCGTGACTTTTAAATTTGGAGCATAAGACTAGTTGTTTTCTCAAAACTGATTTTACATACATGACCTAGACATGACATACTACACCCATGACCTTAGTGTCCCACTCAGGCATACCATTGTGTGCTTCATTTGCTTAGTACGATTTTTCTGACCCGAGGCTCCATCCTGATTTACCCCATGGAGTTATTTTTTTGGCTTCGATTTGAATTAAGGACACCTTATGACCTAAAACGGCCAGCCAATTTTTGGGCATGACCCAGTATAGGTCTACTACCCATATTTTGCTTGTCGACCTTGTATGTTGCTAGGTAGTAGCTTCGTCCTTGATTGTTGGAGGTTGACCTAGAAGGAGTACGACCATCTAAATTTCGAGGACGAAATTATTTTAAGGTGGGTAGACTGGTAACACCCTATTTTCTGAAATAGGGGATTTTTTTGAAAATTTATTATTTTTATTATTTATTAGTGGTATTTTAGTCATGGTATGATTTTCTGGTGATTTTAGTTAAGTTAAACCATTTCTAAAGTCATGCTAAGTCATGACTTATGACTTTGTGATTTTGGTTAGTATACCTTAGTGTAAACCCTAGTTTTTCATAACCTAGAGACTAACCATAATCATGTGAGCTTAGCCATAGGCTTAGAACATCAAATTAGTGGTTTTTGGCCAAAAGGGTATTTTGGTAATTTACTATACTTTATTTGAGTTATTGTGATTTTTTTTAATATTATTAATCATGGTTAAGTATCATGATTAGTCCCTAACCTAGTCTACCCTAATCCATATGTTAGCCACTAACCTAGAATGATAAGGGGATAGATATTTACATTGGGTAAAGGTGGATAAATATCTTGATATTGCTTTATTGGATATTTTCCATAAAACATTCAAAATATCAACCCCTTTACATGGAAGTCAACCTTCCTTAGCTTGGAAGCAACCCAAGGACACCCCCCCTTGTCTTGGCCGGCCATAGGGCACCCCCCCTAGCCCTACACCTTCCTATATAACCCATTGTATCATTCATGATTCATTTTACATGAATTTAAGCCTACAAAAATTCCCTTTTCTTCAAACCTTCCTAACTTCCTCAAATTTGAACCAAATTCACTCTAGTCTTTTGCATTGGGACCCTACAACATCAAGGGTACTAGTTAGGGCCTGCTATCAAGGAATTTGGAAGCTTTTGGGCATCACCAAGTGGAAGAACCCCCCCCCCCCTATTTGGGTGTTTTCTTGATTTTTCACCAAATAGGTAAATGTCCATAAACCATGTTAATATTGTGTTTTCTCTTCATATTTGCATGCATCTAGGTACTAGGGTACTGTGTGACAAGTTTGGTAGGATTTAGGATTGATTTGGTGTCTGTATCGGACACGTATCCTAGGCTAGGAAACAGTGTTTGATGTATTGCCTCTGTGAATTAAATGTTATTATTTTCGAAAACTTTTTGAACAAGTTTTTAGCCCTATAGGTATAGATCATAGAACCATAACTCTGAGCACACTTCGAGTTGTGTCCGTGTCCAAATTGGACACGAACACACTGCTAAAAACCACACTGTGACACTGAAAAACCCCACTGTTAGACACTTACTGTCGTGTCCACACGTGTCGTGGACACGATACAGGAACTTGGACACATGCCCTGACACCCCACCTATCCTAGGACACGACCACGACACCATAGGTTGCACACACGTGGCCCTAGACTGGTCGACACGCGTGCACGACGCAGCACGACAGTGCGCGCGGCTTCCCTGCTGCTGCACATCTCGTGCTCGCTGCACGTGACACGTGGACACGTGCCACTTGGCACAGAGGTGGGGGCACCCTCTGACAAGCCCCCCCTCGAGTCTCACAACTTTTGTGTCGTATCGGACACGTAGTTAGCTCTGCACTGATTCGTGCACTGTACTAACACGCGCACAGTTAGGCTCTGATACGGGCTCGGACACACGCTGTGTGACACTTGGACACGAGACAGACACTGGGACACCTAGCCTGACCCTAGGCGAACCTAGGGACACGAGCACGAGACTCCTAGACACGCGTGTCGTGTCCTAGAGCTAAGTGCACGCGTGCACGATGCTGTGACACTGTGGCTTACCCGTTTGTGTTTTTAAACCCGTGGACACGCCGTGTCATGTCGTGGTGTCGTGTCAGGCATCTAGGACACTAGGGTATGTGTGGGGCTAGTGTTACCAACCAATAGGATCGAGCCTTAGCTCGGTTTGGTGAGTGTAAATCGAGTTACCTATATCACCAATGCACATCCAGTTTTTCCAGTTTTTGGGATATTTCCAGTTTTGAAAAAGTGAAATTCAAATCTATTTCTATTATGATTAATACATGTATATGTGTATTTCAGTGTATTATATGTAGTTTATATGTTTGTGTGTGTGTAGGTAAGTTTTAGGAAGTATACATGTATATACATGTGTGTTTATGTGGGTGTGTGTGTATATTATGTGTGGGTTGGGGACTGTTTTCAGTCCCAGGAAACTGGAACTCTCCCCCCCGTGACAGTGTGTGTGTCTCTCTCTCTCTCACTGTCTCACTCTCTCTCTCTCATCTCTCTCTCTCTCTTTCCCTTTGTCTCTATATATATATATATATAGTAGATGTAGTTATATTAGGTATATATATATATTTATATATGATATTGTATTAGGTCTCTTTATGTATGTATAGTGTATTATAAGTATATGGGTTGTATTATATATGTTATTCATATTGGGTATATGGATATTGGGTGGTGGTTAGATAGTGTAATATCTATATTATATATATTATATATATATATATATAATATATATATATATATATATATAGATATATAATATATATATATATATATATATATATATATATATGACTTTTAGTTATAGGTTATATGAAAACCTAGACTATGGCCAAGGTTATTGGCCCATGGTCTTGGGACTAACCCCATTTGACCTACAGGCCCAAAACAACAACAAATTGACCCTTGTTGACTAAGGGTTGATCAAAGTCAACCTTAGGTCAAACTTGACCTAGTGACCTAGATTGAACTTAATTAACCTAGAATGACTAGTTTGACATTGGTTGACCTAACTTGACTAGTAGACTAGTTTGACTAGATAATTGACCATTGTTGACCAAGTCAACTATAGGTCAACCATGACCTAATTGACCTAGAAATGGTTTGGATAGACTTAAGAGGACTTGTTGACTAAGTTTGACTAAACCCTAGGCTATTAACTAGTTGGTTTAGGTTTGACCTATATATATATATTATTGTGACTTGGGTTTTGTGGAAGACCTATGTAGATTAAGATATGTATGGGGTTAAGTTAGATACTTAGAGTTGAGTCATGACTTGAGATTGGAATGTGGGATTAGCTTGAATATAGGATTAAGGTTGGTATTATATTATGTATATATATGTGTGGTATACTTGTATAGGTATTGGTTATACCTTAACCTTGTGGTATTGACTTAGATAGTTGACCATTGACTTAATCACCTTGCTGACTAGTCTTTGTTTAACCCAAAACCTTAGTTGGTCTAAGTTTGACCTAGACTTGATCCAGATTAATCATGTTGACTAGTATTTGACTAGTTTGATTAGAATGTTGACCAAGGATTGATTTTAACCTAGATTTGACTAATCTTGATTTATTTGACCTTGTTTGACTTTATTTGACTTAGTTTAATTTCCTGTTATCCAGTATGACTTCCTGTGACCTAGTTGACTATTAGAGTTGACCAAGAGTTGACTTCTGACCGGATTGACCTAGAATCATGTAGTATGCATTGTATACTTTATTTTTACCATTGTGGATACATTGTGACTTGTATTACTCTGATTAGGAGCCATACACCTCTCCTCAGACAGTATATCCTCTTCAGACATTCAGTTATCAGGCGAGTACATTCTCTGACCGTTTCATACTTGTTCAGGCTTTACTTCTCGCTCTAGATTACTTTACTTGTTGCTGTCACATTGGTAACACGGATTGGTACTATATGGATCTTTACATGAGATGTTATCCCCTCGGGAGCATCGGGTACTTCATGCTACGTGTGTTTCACTATCATCATGTACACCTATGCTTCCATTATCATGTGCACTCATGTGATCATGTACTCTCATGTTTACTGAGCCCTCATGTATACTATCATGTGCACCATTTTATGGGCCCCATGTGATGTCATGTACAATAACGTAACTTGTATAGATCCTTGTGTATTGATTGGGGTAACGGGGGAGTAGAAGTGGACATGTGAATAATTCCAAGTAGTGTAATCATGTGCAACTCAGTAGTGTAATCATGTATAAATTCTAGCCATTCACATGCCTATCTTGTGCTCTACATCACTAGTCACTTACAGTTCTCTATATACAGTAGATATTTCATTACAGCTATCTCTTTTACAGCGTATATTTCCTTTCAGCAGTTCATGTATCTTACTCTATTGCCTGTATCGTATTTCCTAACCTGATATGAACTGCGTGAGATGTATTGTGCTCGTTCCTGTCCTGATTGGACCTGTTGAAAATATTACAGAGGATGAGGACGAGGCAGGGGTGACTACTTATTAGGAGCAGGACTAGATGATACTTATGTTTGGACCCTCAGCAGGATCCACCTGCAGCTGAGGATGTTGCCCCAGTAGTCTAGACTAGTTTAGCTAGACAGTCTTTCGGTATTATCTTTTTGTCTCACATCTGAGTTGTATTTTGAGATGTTGAGGTATATAGACTCTTAGACTGGTTGTATTATGAGTTGACATTCTGGATATTATGTTGTACTAGACACTTAGACTTTTTCATCTCTACTATGGTTCTTTTTGAGTTACTATCTATCTATCTGTTCTTCATTCTCTACCTTAGATGTGATTGAGACAGCATGTTGTGATGTCACCTCCATTCGGAGAGTATAAACTGTACAGGTATTTTTATTGTTAGATGATTGACCTAGGACAGCGTTCTACCCCGACACTATGGCGTAGGCTGGACGTACCCACTTCTCGTGCCCTTACTCTAGGGTGCGGGTCGTGATAACAGGATCAAGGCAGCTCAGGAATAGGACCCAAGGATTCAGAAGCTTAGGGCAGAATGTGAGTCAGGACTCAGGAAGGAGATGAGAATCCATGAAGATGGTACGCTTAGGTTTGGATCACGTCTATGTGTGCCTAGTGGAGATATCAGACATGAGGTTATGACAGAAGCTCACAGCTTTCAATATTCTATACACCCTGGAGGGACCAAGATGTACTAAGATATCAAGCAGCATTTCTGGTGGAACGGAATGAAGAGGGAGATAGCTAGATTTGTTTCTCGTTGCTTGGTATGTCAGCAAGTGAAGGCAGAACAGCAGAGGCCAGCTGGGTTATTACAACCGCTTCCGATTTCGGAATGGAAATTGGAACATATTATAATAGACTTTGTGACCGGTTTATCGAGATCACCAAGTGGTAAAGATGCTATTTGGGTGATAGTAGATCGTCTTACAAAGGTGGCACACTTTCTTTCTTTCAGAGTAGGGCAATCTACAGAAAATTGGCAGAGTTGTATATGCAGCAGATAGTCAGGCAGCATGGAGTCCCTGTCAGTATTGTGTCGGACAGAGATACCCGTTTTATATCACATTTTTGGAAGAGCTTACATCATAGTCCGGGTACCAAGTTAAGATTTAGCACAGCTTACCATCCACAGACGGACGGGCAATCAGAAAGAACAATTCAGACTTTAGAAGATATGTTGCGAGCTTGCACCTTAGATTTGGAGGGTCTTGGGAGGGCTACCTGCACTTAGTGAGTTCTCATACAACAACAGTTATCAAGCCAGTATCCAGATGGTGCCATTGGAAGCACTATATGGTAAGAAGTATAGGTCGCCACTAGCATGGGATGATATCGGGGAGAGAAAGATGCTAGGTCCAGAAATGATTGTCCGGACAGTTGAAGTGGTTAAGGAAATTAGAGAGCGACTTCGAGTTGTGCAATCGGCATCATCATTGGGCGGACCAGCATCGTAGGCCGCTAGAGTTTTCTGTTGGGGACCATGTGTTCTTGCGGATTTCACCTACCTGTGGGGTCATTAGATTTGGCGCTCCGGGGAAATTGAGTCCGCGATACGTGGGCCCATTTGCATAGGCGATGTTGCTTATCATTTATCCCTTCCACCTTCGTTACGAGAGGTGCATGACGTGTTTCATGTATCTCAGTTGCGAAGGTATGTATCGGACCCAAGCCATATCCTTGATCATTCTGAGCTGGTTGTTGGTACCAACCTGTCTTACGAGGAACAGCTTGTGTCTATTTTAGACCGAAGAGAGAAGATACTCAAGAACCGAACAATTAGCCTTGTTCGGGTTGCTTGGGGTTATCACTCTTTAGGGGAGTCAACGTGGGAACGTGAGGATGACATCCGATCACGGTATCCGCACCTGTTTGACTCACAAGGTATATTTCTTTCTGTATACCTTGATTGTCTTAACTCCTCATGCTTGTCACCTTATGAGTAGAATTGCTTGGTGTCGTCGATAGTTAAACATAGATATGTTACTTGCTATTGGCATTGTAGAATGATTGCTTACTCAAATTGCTTATACTTAGATTAGTTTAGCTCTGATGTTTCTATCCTGCTTGGATTTGAAATTTCGAGGACAAAATTTTCTAAGGAGGTAGAGATGTCACTTCCCGTTCCAAAATACATGACTGCTGGAATGTATTTATTAATATTTATCATGTATTGTTCTGTATTTAAATTTTTTTAATTTCTCGCTAATTATCTTTCTGTATTTTACTTTCTGCTTTGCTTTTGGGTTCGGCCCTAGTTGGTTTATTTTTCGGCCTTGGATGGTTCAATGAACCCAACTCCCCCCTACCACCACTCTCTTCATTTAAAGCCCCATTCCCTTTCTCTCTCTTCATTACTTCACCATTACACTTCTTCTTCCTCATAAACTCTCCCCACCTACCCAGCCCGCATAGGCAAGTGCCACTTGCTTCTTGATGGATTTCTATTTTTGTTGTTCCATTGTCTTCCTCTCAAGATTCTTAGATACTTAGTACTTAGCAATTTCAATTTCCATGGCTCATTTCATGTAGATCTAAGTTTATACATTTTCGGATTTTTTTAGATTTTGATCTAGTAACTTTGTTATTTTTCAAGTTTTGATGGTTCCATGTTGTAGAGAATGTTCGTTCTACCCCATTTTGACCTATGGAAGTCCGGAATTGGGCTTGGAATAAAGGATTTATGGAGCTTAGAAGCAATGGCTTCATGGTCCTTCTTCTCAAAAATTGGAGAAGAACAGTGCTGGCCGCATAAACTTCCGTGGCCGCATGAACTTCCATAGCCGTATAGACTTCCGTGGCCGCATAGACTTCCGTGGCCGTATGGACTTTCGTAGCCGCATGAACTTTCGTGGCCGCATGGACTTCCGTGGCCGTATGAACTTCCGTGGCCGCATGAACTTCCGTGGCCGCATGGACTTCCGTGGCCGCATGAACTTTCGTGGTCGCATGAACTTCCGTGGCCGCATAGACTTCCGTGTCGTATGAACTTCCGTGCCGCATGAACTTTCGTGGCCGTATGGACTTCCGTGGCCGCATGAACTTCCGTGGCCATATGAACTTCCGTGGCCGCATGAACTTCCGTGGCCGTATGGACTTCCGTGGCCGCATGAACTTCTGCGGCCGCATAGACTTCCGTGGCCGCATGGACTTCCGTGGCCGTATGAACTTCCGTGGCCGCATGGACTTCCGTGGCCGCATGAACTTCCGTAGCCGCATGAATTTCTGCAGCCGCATGAATTTTCGTAGCCGCATGGCACTTCCTGGCTGCATGAGATCCTGACCACATATGCATTCTCAGCCGCATGAACTTCTATAATTTCCCGGCCGCATGAACTCTAGCCCATGATGCCTTTTGACTGATTCTTGTCCCGAATTGACATTAATTGATATTGATTGTGACCTTGACTAATAATTGATCATGCGTTCCTAGTTGGAACTAAGAGACTGGCTAGTCGCCTTATTGAAATTGAATGAATGAGACATGTTCATATTAACTATGAACTATTGTAATTGATTGGCCAATCCCGAATATTGGCACATAGATACATGCTGGCTATAATTTATTTATTTATTTATTTATTTATTTTACAAAAGCAGCATGTGTACTTTATGGTCAAGACATGTTTATTCCGTGGTTAGTTTCGATTATTGCATTACGCTATGTAAGACCTACAACATAACCGTACAGTTATCGTTGTAGAGTGGGCATATCGTACTTTGTACGGAAGTACTCATTCTGAATGACCATGATCCACGGCATGGGATTTCACTTAACATAGAGGCTACTAAGTTAAATAAAATAATGATTGTATTGAGAGAATAGATTCTCGAGTTCTTACATGGCAGCCCTCTTTGGGACTATTAGTGTCCGACAGGCCGGCTGGTTCCCATAGATACTGCAAATCTGTCACACGGGCAGGGAGCGGTATCTGCTATTATTTATTGTATATTGATGACGGGCGTCCCGCTGGGACTTGTCTAATTCATGATTGGCACAATTGATTGATTGGATAGACTAGCCTTGCTTGCACATAGTAAGAACTGAGGAATCCTTATTGCATAATTCCAGGATAACTTGGAACTCACCGTAGCAAGCCGTAGTAGTTGCATGGCCGTTTAAGTTGACTTGTTTGTGTACTGTACCTACTCTGTTAACTAACTGAGATGATCAGAATGTCAGGATATGACGGGCCAACTTCTGTCCTTATTTGGTTGGGAAGTTGGTTCGAAGTGTCGTGATGTTATGTGAATCCCAGTAGCAACCAGAGATCTATATATCATATTTTCTTATTACTGGTTCCAATTTCTCATATCGTGCTTCCTTGCGGTACTTGCTATTAGAGGTCTAACCTCTCTGGTTTTGCATGGTCAGATTTAGAGCCGGTTCCCGAGGACTCAGCTTACTTCCACCTCCAAGATGGTCAATACTAGAGGAATGATCGCAGGAGGACTCGAGTGGGTTCCTTATCCCCGCTCATTTTGTTACTTACTTTATATTTGCCGTTTGGCACCGACATGTTAGTCGGATCGTCTTGTACTTACTTTTACATAATTGTAACTAAGTCAGGCTGCAGCTGATAAACAATTGTGTATACCTTTCTTCATCATCTGGCTATGTTTTGTAAAGCCAAATATCAAGAACATTTTGACTGAGCATTTGGGACGTCTTACTGCTTTATCTTACATGTTCTCTATTGCTGTTTTCTTGTTTGAATGATTGAGACAATAGATGTGAAGCAACCATAGCAAGACTTTCATGTAGTATGTACCCCCTCGTCTTTTAGACAGTATTGATCGATTATACGGTATTCCTCTACCCGTAATACGTAGCTAGCTGAGTCATTCCCCCGCTCTCCAGTATTCTTGTTCTGGGGCGTGACACGTCCCAAAAAATTTTGTTTGGATCTAATGATAAGCCTTCCCCAGAATTTATGCTTCATAGGCTCACAACAACTGGTTGATAAAGTTTGGTCATTTTCCTCTACTCAAAGACGACCAAGAACTAAAATTTCCTCTACCAAAGGTGAGACGTCCATGTCACAATAGGTATGAAAGCCTATTATCAGTCTAACAAACATGGATCTACTAGTACCTATGATACCATTATCTACCCTGGCACACAGGCTTGCAAGGATATGAGCCATGCATGGACCCATGTGCATCGTCACTAAACCTAGTTGCCAAGATGGTTAAGCCAGATATACCAATATACAAGAGAACGAAGCATTCATATATTAATCAGTCAAACTCTCATCTCATTCAATGTGAGAATAATCATAGGGTTTCACAAAAACCTCCATAAGCAATAAAAGAAAACCAACCTGTAAGAAACTTGAAAACAAAGGGACCACCATTCTCTTCAACCAAACAAGTTATATAAGGTTAGACTCTGCAGCAATAAGACTACAATTAACTGATATATCTTGTTGTTACTACACTGATACATACATACATGATACACACAACCTGACACTGCATGACCCCAACTGCACATCAACACACTGGAATTTGCAGTCCTAAAGTCTGCACACAAGAAAAAAAATACCTACAGTCGACAAGAAAAATTGCACTGATGTGCAACCAACACTGCTCAATGTGTACAGCCCCTTTAAAGCACATATCCACACACCCATTATCTATTGTTTGCAGGAACTGCAACAATAGACACGACTATGACTGAACCTTACCTAGGCACATGACTGCTCATCTTGTTGTTAACTGCATATGTCATCTTATACACTTGATACATAGGTAGGTTTTGATACCTGACCAGACACGACTCTGTTGTTCCAGGAACTAAAAACATTTGATACATAGGTAATTGTAGGTTTTGATACCCGACCAAGGAACACACATTGCATATCTAACTGTTGCACACACCAATAGTTGATACCCCTGTTGATGACTAATATTTACCTATGTGGATAATATTCTCAATGGTACACTTGCACACGTCCACCTTATCAAAAAACTAAAAATAATGACATAGGTACACCTATACATATGCATATAACTCCCCAGTACTAGTGCATAACCCCGTATTCATCTTGCTTACCACTTTCAATACAGGATATCAGTTAAACCACTGAACATGTTAGGGAACACATGCTTTGGTTATTAAAGTGGATCTAATCAAAAAGATATTTAGTTGAAAAATTATTGTAATACCAGAATTATACAAAGATAAAATAGGACTTACTATGCCTCAATGTATTTGACACCATAAAGGAACATTGTGAAGTTGGTTGTTTAGTTCTAGACAATGCACTTGACAATGACTTAAACTCCACATAATCAATTATGGATATAAATATTTATAAAAAAGAAGGAAGATACGTTGTCTTGGAAGTTGAAAAAGGTACTTGTTATTGTCTTCTTAATACTTTTGCATTGGAGAAGACTTTTCTACCTCATCGTGTTTTGTGAATATAATACTGCCATATATGAAAGATAATATCTTGTGTCTCATGTCACCTAAGAATCAAACAACAAGACAATAGGTTGGAGATGCTCTAAGAGCTCTACAAAACTTGTTAAGGGGCATCATAATTTCTACAATTATGGTCTGTCAAAATTTGGCTAGCCCAAGACAGAGAATTTTTTTTAGGAATATTGAATTTTGGCAGTTCTAAGCACAAACAAGGATTACAATTGTTTTTACATTCATGACTACGCACAAGACTACAAAAATGATGATAGTCATTAGCAAAAAATGAAGTCTCCTTAACATCGTGTGAAACAAAATATATTCTTGAACCGTGCGTGCTAAACACATGCCATTTTCATGCTATTTTTTTATTTGTTTCAATTAGCAACATAAGGAGGAGTGGGACGGGCTCACCACGTGACTGTGATGAATGGTGAGTCCGTCCAATGGTATAATGACATGTGGTAATATCAAAAGAAAAAAAAACTAATCAAATAATTGCCAATATTATTAAGATAGGATTACCAAAAAAACTAAATATCATTAAGATAAGATTACCAAAAATAGTAAAATATTATCGTGTGTCATTATATCTTTGGATGACTCATTTACCACTGTCACATGGGAGTCCATTTTTATTCATCCACCAAAATCAGAATGAATGTTTACCTTTCACTCAAAAGTTGTCACTTATCCAATCTAAAATAAACTAGGCGAGGAAAATAGACTCGGCCACTTTTTTGAGGTATCCTTTCTCCAAGTCGCCGGTGGCTAAATAAGCCACTCACCCATCCGAGGGGGGATTCGATGTTAGTAAGTGGGTTATCCCACTATTCTTAAATTATGGCCCACTTTTGCTCCACTCTTCCTACTCCTAAGGGAAGTGGCCAACTATCACAATTTTTGGTAGAGTGACAACATCATGGATAGAGCATGATGGAAAGCTATATTGTGTATAAATAGGGTATTGGTCCCCATACTAGACACTCATTCAATTAATTTTTACCATCAAAATTGATTGTTCATAGTTTGAAAGATCAAACCAAGGAAAAAAGAAGAAAGGAGAGTTCATCTTGTTGAAGCAACAATGGCGGGAGGTTAGATCCATTTAAATATATGTTATTTGATCCTTTTTTTTAATTTCGCATCTAGGATCAAATTAATTTACATTTGGTATCAGAGCATATCTTATACCTCTGTCTTGATGCTTTCAATCTTAAAAATTGTTCTCTGTTTGCAATCATCTTTGCATGTTATCTTGATATATTAAGATTCATTTATTATAATTACATTGATAGCTTTTGCAAATTCATGGCAAATCTCTCATGTTCAATTATATACATGCAATAGAGCTTCTTAGCCTACTGTTGTGGTATGCCATACAAAATATGTACAGTCCAAAGTTGGTGCTAGGTCTCATCGTGTCGGACACACATTTGAACACGATATAGAATTAGTTAACATGTAGGCTAAGAAGCTCTATTGCATATCAAAGAATCCACAATTTCCATAACAAAAGGATTCACTTGAAAAAAATCTGCAAGCATTGGGGCAACTTCTGTACATGGTATTTAAGAAATTTGCATGCAAGTATGAATTACATATCAAATAATCCACAATTAGTTATGTGATTTATTGTAATTTTAGATATTTAATTATATACATGCAAGTGTGATTAATGGTGCTAATTTGTATGGCTATATTTTATTTTTCATGCAAATATTACGTTGATACAATTTATTTAAGCTATTATACATGGAAATTTTATAGCTTTATTTGCATGCAATACTGCCTAAATTGTGGTAAATAAATCTCAATTATAATTTTAACATATAGTTTAGTTGGCACATTAAGATAGCATAGTTGTAGTGATTGTCTATTATTTTAATGTTATTGTCTTAGACATTAAGTAAAGCCTAAAATAAAGTAAAATGAATGTCTAGTGAACCATATAATTTTTAAATAATTAAAGAGTAGCCACAGCATCTTTGATTATTTATGTTATATATGAAGTGGACTGGGCTCACATAATGGACATTAATTGTAATTAATTATATGAATATAATGATCTTACCCCCACATGGATTTTATTTTTATATAATTAATTAGATAAAATATTAATTAAGTTCTTTTTTATTTACCCACAGGAGTTCGGAAGAATTAATTTAATAGTTTTATTATAAAGTAAAAATAGTTTGATAAATCTTTTATAAAGATAATGAATCTGATTGAATTAAATTTAGCATACAAGCAATTTTTAAGGAAAATTAGATTCAATTTTTAATGCATGTTTTTACATTGGTAAAGCATGAATTCTTTTAAAGTCTCAAATATTAATAAACTTGTAATCTTTTGTGCAGTTTTACCTAGTATCTCTGTATCCGAACTTAGGGGAGATAACTTTAAGATTTGGAAGGAGAGAGTTCTCCTTCAATTAGGGTGCATGGACATAGACTATGCTATTAGGAAAGATGAACCACCCAGCTTCACTGACAGTAGCACGCTGCTCAAGTTCTATTGTACGAACGCTGGGAGAAATCCAATCGCCTTAGCGATGTACATTAAGACTAAAGTTAGTGCTGTTATACGTGGTTCAATGAGCATTACGAGAATGTCGTGAATTGCTAAAGGCTATTGACGAGCAATTCGTCACTTGGATAAGGCCCTAGCAAGCACCTTAATTATGAAATCACAACTTAAAGCTCACTAGTATTAAAGGTGTATGCGAACACACAATGCAAATGAGGGACATAGTGGCTCAACTCAAGATCGAAGTAGAAATGTAGATTTTCTTAGTGCACTTTATCCTAAATACTCTTCCGCCCCAATATGACCTTTCAAAATCTCTTACAACACACAAGGATAAATGGACTATCAACGAATTGATAACCATGTGTGTTCAAGAGAAGGAAGGTTGGCGATGGAGCAAGGAGAAAGTGCCATGCGCTGGTTACGCAAAAGAAAGGAAAATCTCAAGCCAATCAGAAAGGAAAGCATCAAATTCCTCCTAAAGTTGACATTAAGAAAGACAATAAGTGTTTCTTCTGTAAAAAGAAAGGACATGAAGAAAAATTCCAAAATTGGCTTGAAAGAAAGGTAATCCTACCTCATTTGTATATTATGAATCTAACATGGTTAATATAAATATAAACACATGGTGGATTGATTCTGGATCTACAATCCACATTTCAAATTCCTTGCAGGGTATGCAAAACCTCAGGAAGCCAGTAGGAAGTGACAAACCATCTTATCTGGAAATAAGATAGGCTCACATGTGGAAGCCATAGGGACATGTGTTTTACTTTAGCTAGTGGTTTCATTTTAGAATTGCAAAAGACTTTTATGTACCAAGTTTCTCGCAAAACTTAATTTCAATTTCTAGACTTGTGCCATTTGGATATTCCTTTAATTTTCAGATCATCTTTCAGTTTAAATTATGAATCTGATTGTGGGAATGGTATCTTGTCTGAGTCTTTATCGCATATTCTTAAAAAATGATACTACTTATAATTCATTACATGTACAAACTGGTATATAAAAATTTTCCCAAAAATTTAATCAAATTTTTATATCTAATTTTATATTATAAAAAGGTTTTTATTTATATGAGTATAGGTAATAATTTAAGAAATGATATTTTTCCTTCTTAAATAATATGTACTATACTAGAAAAATATGTTTTATGTAAAATTCTATTTGCATACGAGTACATAAAATTTAATTCATGTACGTATTTATTAAGAGATGTGTTATAAATGAGGATTCTACATTATAGCACCGAAGATTAGGTCATATCTCTGTAGATAGAATTAAAAGGTTAGTAAATGATGGGGTACTTAGTACTCTAATTTTACTGATTTTGAGACTTGTATAGACTACATTAAGGAAAGCAGACCAACAAGTCAAAGAAAGGTGCCAATAGGAGTTCTTCCAAATTAGAAATCATACACACTGATATATGTAGTCCCGATATGGACTCACATGGTCATAAATATTTTATCTCTTTCATAGTTGATTACTCATGATATATGTATCTCTACATGCTTACAACAAAAATGAAGCATTAGATGCCTTTACGATTTTCATGGAAGAAGTAGAGAAACAATGCGGTAAACAAATTAAGATTGTGAGATCAGATAGATGTGGAGAATATTATGGTAGATACACGAAAAATGGACAAGCACCTGAGCCATTTGTGAAGTTTCTTCAAGAGCATGGGATTGTTGTCCAATATATCATGCATGTTCTCCTGACCAGAATGGTGTGGCAGAGAGAGAAGAAATCGAACATTATTGGACATGGTGACTCAAAACTTCCTAGATCCTTGTGGACTAAAGCACTTAAGATGACACAATATATATTAAATCAAGTTCAACCAAGGTTGTCCAAAAGACGCCATTTGAGTTATGGAAAGGTTGGAAATGAGTTTGCGACATATCCGCGTTTGGGAATTCCCGTCTAAAGTGAGAATTTATAACCCACAAGAAAAAAGTTGGACCCAAGGACCATTAGTAGACATTTTATTAGATATGCTGAAAGGTCTAAGGGGTACAAATTTTATTGTCATCTCACAGCACTAGGATTGTGGAATCAAAAAATGTAATTTTTTTTGAATATAACTTGATCAGGGAGCGATCAAATTAGGAACATAGTTCCTGATATTGATCAAACAGAGTCTCAACCTTATACTTCAAGCGATAGGTTGATTGTTGTTAAATACCCCTTAAATACAAAAGGGTGAAGGCAACTAATCGCTGAAGTTCAAGAAATCACTAAAGTCCAACCAGTCATTGAAGTTCCACAAGCTGTTGACAATATTCCAGTAAATCAAGTTGACCAGGAGTTTCCTGACACTTCTGAACAACGAGTTGAACCTCATACTACCCAGGTAGATGATGGTGCAACATTAAGAAAATATACTCGAACTAAGAGGTCAGCAATTCCTAGTGATTATATAGTGTATCTACAAGAATCTGATTATAATATATGAGCAAAAAATGATCCTGAATCTTTTTCACAAGCCATGAATTGCAAAAAATCAAAATTGTGGTACAATGCCATGAAGGATGAGATGAATTCCATGAGGTACAACAATGTTTGGAACCTTGTTGAGTTGCCCAATGGAGCAAAAGCCATTGGTTGTAAATGGGTCTTTAAAAAAAAGAAGACTCATTGGGCAACATTGAGAGATATAAGGCCAGACTTGTTGCAAAGGGATTCACCCAAAAAAAAGGAATCGATTACACAGAGACATTTTCTCCTATATCTACGAAAGATTCCTTACGCATCATTTTGTCATTTGTAGCCCACTTTGATTTGGAGTTGCAAGAAATGGATGTGAAAACTGCATTTCTTAATGGAGATCTAGAAGAGGAAGTTTACATGAGACAAGCTGAAGGATTTTCCTCTAGTGATGGTGAGCAATTGGTTTGCAAGCTAAGAAATATATGGTTTAAAACAAGCTTCCCGCCAATGGTATTTGAAATTCCATAACGTAATTTTTTCATTTGGTTTTGTAGAAAATGTTATGGATCAATGCATATACCTTAAGGTCAGTGGGAGTAAATTTTGTTTTCTTATTTTATACGTGGATGACATCTTACTTGCAACCAACGATAAGGGTTTACTTCATGAGGTGAAACAATTTTTCTCTAAAAAATTTGACATGAAGGATATTGGTGAGACATCTTATGTCATTGGCATTAAGATCCATAGAGATAGATTTCGAGGCATCTTGGGTCTGTCTCAGGAAACCTATATTAATAAATTTTTAGAGAGGTTTCGGATGAAAGATTGTTCACCTAGAGTTTCTCCAATAGTGAAGGGCGATAGGTTCAACCTGGACCAATGTCCAAAAAAGATCTTGAGAGGGAACAAATGAAGAATATTCCATATGCTTTTGTTGTAGGAAGCTTGATGTATGCTCAGGTCTGCACAAAACCTAACATTGTATTTGTTGTTGGAATGTTAGGTCGATATCAGAGTAACCCAGGTATGGACCACTGGAGAGCTGCAAAGAAAGTATTAAGGTACCTTCAAGGAACTGAAGACTGCAAGCTTATGTACAGACGGACGAACGATTTAAAAGTTGTTGGCTACTCAGATTCTGACTTTACTAGCTGTGTTGATTCACGTAAATCAACAGGAATACATCTTTTTGTTGGCCGGTGGAGCTGTATCTTGGAGGAGCATTAAGCAGACCTTGACTGCTACTTCTACAATGGAGGCTGAGTTCCTATCCTATTTTAAGGCGACTTTGCATGGTGTATTGACTATATAATGTGATAATTCAGCTGCTGTCTTTTTGGCGAAGAACAACAAAAGTGGAAGTCGAAGCAAACACATTGACATTAAGTATCTAGCCATAAGAAAATGTGTAAAGGAAAAAAAGTTGTTATTCAACACATTAGCACTGAATTGATGATTGCTGATCCTTTGACTAAGGGCATGCCACTAATGAAATTCAAGGATCATGTAGCAAACATGGAACTTGGTTCCCTTATGTAGTTTCTATTATACAAATTAAGTTACCAATAAAACTCTTTTTATGATGTTTTCTCATATTTATGTGCACTTTATTTAATTTTGGGAAAATTTATCTTCATTGGACCAAGAATTAATATATGGTTTATTCATTAAGTTACGTTGCCGCATAAAGTATAATATTACGAAATAAATGCATTGTAATACATGAAAGATAATACTCATCATATAGATAACTTATCGTCATGATTCATGTGTTTATTACTTAATATGAATAATAGTTGGTTTTAAGATAATACATTGGATTAAAAGTATGGGCCAAGTGGGAGAATGTTAGTAAGTGGGCTATCCCACTATTCTTTAAGTTATGGTCCACTTTTGCTCCACCCTTCCTACTCCTAAGGGAAGTGGCCAACTATCACCATTTTTGGTGGAGTGACAACATCATGGATAGAGCATGATGGAAAGCTCTATTGTGTATAAATAGGGTATTGGTCCCCATACTAGACACTCATTCCAATTCAGATTTTTACCAGTGTTCATATTTTGGAAGATCAAACCAAGGAGAAAGAAGGAATGAGAGTTCATCTTGTGAAGCAACAATGGCGGGAAGTTAGATCCATTTAAATATATATTGTTATTTGATCATTTTATTTTAATTTCGCATCTAAAATTAAATTAATTTACATTCGAACCTAAGACCTGTGCTTTGGCGTCCCCGCACTACAACTAGGTAACTCGTCCACTTGGTGAGCCCGTACCAGGGGATGTTTGGATCAATGAAAGTGATCCGAATTTGGGTAAATTTCTAAAAGTGGCCTAAACTTTTCTGAGCTCGGGTGTTTGGTTGCACCATTGAAACTTCACAAATTTTTTTTCTTCTGAATTGACCATGTGTAGTTCCAGTCCCCCCATTTTATCTTCACTTTCATCTCCACCCCAAAACTGAAAGAACTCTGGAGGAAACTCAGGAAAGAGGAAAAAATTTGTGGTGTTGCAGTCACCTCCATGGGTCACCCAAAAACTGAAGGAGGGACCACCGGACCACCGCCAGCGCGTGCGGAGGGACCACCGGACCACGCCACGGTGTGCGAGCTAGGTCAGTCTTCGACGTTGGGGGGTCGTACGGGTAGGGCAGAGAGGAGGGGCGGAGGGAGGGAGGGAAGGCGGAGAGGAGGGACTAATTATGGTAAGGCGAAGAGGGGGGGGGGGGGCGAGGAGGGAGGGGCGGAGGAGCTCCGGTCGGAGAGGAGAACTCTAGGGGGAGAGAGAGAGAGAGAGAGAGAGAGAGAGAGAGGGGAAGAAGAAGAGTCTGGAGAGGAATAAGAAGAGTATGGAGAATTAATATATTGTCGTAATTAATATTATGACAACTAATTATGACAGCTACTTAATTGCTAATTCACCTAAAAAAAGCTACTAATATTAGTAGGTAATTAATATTGTGGTAATTAATAGCTAATTATGACAGCTAATTAATAGTTAATTAGTAGTTAATTAAAATAACAATAGCAACAACAATATTATTATTATTATTATTATTATTATTATTATATTATATTATTATTATTATTATTATTATTATTATTATTATTATCAAAGTTGTTTAAAATGTGGCTTAGAAATTTGTTAAATTTTAATTTTAAATACATGTTTTTTTAATTATTCATATCAAAGTCTTAATTTATAGGATTTTTTATTTTAGAAAATTTACATAGTAAATTAAAATAATTAATAATTATCTGATAAATTTTATTTTGTAAAATAACTAATAATTAATTTAATTATTGGTTACCTTATCTAAAACTCTCACATCCACTTTCAACAACTATCCAAACAATCGAATTTTTTTTTTCACTTTCAACAACCAAAACTACAAACTTTTTTTTTTCCACTTATAAGAGACAGAAAGTACTATATCTAAATATATTTTAAAAAATACCATTTGCTACAAGTACACTGCAACTCATCATAATATAAATATAACTTTCACACTTTCAAAGAGTTACTTCTACCCCCCAACAGTCTTCCAGGGAATAATTTTTCCAGCAGCAGGGGATAGATTTCCAGTGTTAATAGAATCCCGCTGCTCCCCAAACCCCTTTTTCCAATCTCTTTCCTGCCATTCTCTTCTTCTTCTTCTTCTTGCTTTTCTCTATATATAGTTCCTCTTTCTACCTCTACTTCTTCGGAGAATGTCGACAAACAGAGTGGGCTCTCAGCTTCCTTCCAAGGAAGCCAATCTCTTCAAAGTCATCGTGGTAAGCTTCTTCTTTCCCCGATCGATTGCAGTGTTTCAATCACTAAACCCTAAAAATTTCCGCAAATAATCTAGTCAGTCGACTTTTTCTTGTGTTTTATGTCATAAATGCCTTCTCTATAGCTAAACTCGGTCAAAAAAAAGTCATATTGCGTCGTATAATATTGATTGGACTTTGTGGAGTTCCTGGAGTTCGAAACTGGTGGAGCTTAAAATTTTAATTTCTACTTAACTAGTCGTATAGAAAGACCTTATTTTACTATTTTTATGATTTTTTACGAAATCTCGAAGTGTTTGCATTATTTTTTTTATGGGTGAAAATGCTGTCTTGGTGGTTAGAAATAGAATTACATCCTCAGCAGTCGATTTATGATCTAGCATTGGACATTGGTTTTTGATTGCTTAATGATAACAACTCTGTGGAATTACTTCAACTATAGTTTAAATATCCAAGTCCTAGGCGTGGCTCGATTTTTTTGTATTTTGTATTTACATTATGAACTTATTTCAAGAAAGTGATCTTGCGAAGTACCGATATTGATTGGACATACATAGAGTTGCTTTGTTGAGCTCCTGGAATTCAATAGGTGGAATTTTGGCTTCACGATAGATTTGAAGTTTAAAATTTTAGTTTCTGCTTAAATCGTTGTTAGTAGTGACCATATTTGACTATTTTGTGTTTTTATGATATCGCATATCAATTTCATGTCTAAACATGCATTATGATGGCTAGAGTCGCTTATGATTAATCATTTCGATGGCAATTGATAAAAAATGATTTCACATAGTCTGCTATTGGATGCTGGTAAGAACTATAGACAAATTGTGTCACCTACTAAAGGGAAGGCTGATTTTTGTTTGGGCATACCGATAAGAACTTTTACCAGAATTCAAATTGGTGGAATTTGTCTTCATGGTCGATTAAAGTTTGATTTCAGAATTATTGTCTCAGCAATCAATTTGATGGAAACTGATCACAAAAAATAATCTTGTGTAGTCTAGTATTAAGAACCAGAGAAAAAGTTGATTGGGCATACCAATAAGAACTTATGAGAGTTCCTGGAATTCAAATTGATGGAAATTTGGCTTTGTTGGACTTTGGAATTTGAGGGCTTTAAAACCACTAGGACAAAAATAGAGTATATGAAATATAATTTGAACCAAAAAAGTACATGTAGATGGACAAGGATGCATAATAGTGATAGTTTTTAGTATTTAAGATCAATTATTCATCGTGATGAAAAGATTGAGAAGGATGCCATGTATATAATTAAAACAAGAAGTTGAGATGGAGTAGTTCTTTTAGAGTACTTGTGATCGAAAATACCTTTGAAGTTGAAAGAAAATTTCTATAAGATAACTATAAGATCAACCATGTTTTACTGATCATGGTGTTGTGCAATTAAGAAATAACATATCCAGAAAATTAGTGTATCATAAATGAGAATACTAAACTATACGAGTGACAATACATTGAAATATAGAATAAAAAATGAGTATGTTTGTGGAAAGTTGTTGATATATGTTGTAGAAAATAATGGTTAGATAATTTTATTGATGGACTACTTCACTACTTATAGGGAGTCTAGCTCCTCTACATACTACATATTCGATGTGGGACTAAAAGTCCCTTATGATTCTCAACACCCCCTCAAGATGGGCGATAGATATTGATCATCCCCATCTTGTTACATAGCTTCGACAGACTTAATGAACTAAGACCCTTAGTCAGACAGTCTGCAACTGTTCTTCTGAGGACATGGTCAATCTTCAGTATCCCTTGTTCCAGCTTCTCCTTGATGAAGAATCGATCAATCTCGATTGGCTTCGTTCTGTCGTGCTGAACTGGATTGTTAGCTATACTTATTGCAGCTTGACTATCGCTCAGAAGACGCAATGGTGCTCCCTTATCCAGCTGCAACTCTGTCAGCAATGCTTTCACCCACAGCAACTCTGACACTCCCAGAGCCATTGCTCTGTATTCTGCTTCAACTGTCGACCGTGCTACCACTGACTGTTTCTTGCTTCTCCATGAGACCAGATTTCCTCCTACAAAAACACAGTATCGTGGTAGACCTTCTGTCGTCTATGCAGCTCGCCCAGTCTGCATCACAGTATCCCTCAACTTCTATGCGTCCATTCTTCTTGAGCCATAGCCCCTTTTTCGGCGTTCCTTTCAGATATCTCAAGATCTGAAATACTGCTTCCATATGACCCTTTCTTGGATCATGCATGTAGCGACTCACTACACTCACCGCAAATCAGATATCAGGGCGAGTGTGTCCAGATAAATCAATCTCCCTACAAGTCTTTGATATCTTCACGATCAACAGGCTCCATGCTTCTGCTCCAAAC